>JAJOOO010023933.1:0-23269 GCA_029582685.1 Solanum piurae
AATAACCTTTCAAAAACACAACAACTACATCGTAATCATAGACATTTCAGACTCAAAGTGTTCTTAAAAACATAGACTTCATAATCATGCATAATATCATAATTTTCCCTTTCAAGGATCAAAGCTCATATCAAATCAACACATCTAGAATTCACTACATTAGACATAGATATTAACATAATTCAAGTAACTTAATTACTACAAGCATAATCTCATATTATCCTTCTTTCATCAACACACCCACATCACAAGATCATAATTTGGGAATATGGGGATTTCATGGGTTCTTGGGGATTTAAACATAAAAACCATAAGAAATAATTGATTCATACATAATATAACATAATTCAATAATAAAAGTCATTTTTGAAAGGAACCCGTGACATTGGAATCAAACCCTAGCTTTTGGGGATTTCTATTTTTGAAATTGGTGTTTTGAAGGGGTTCCATGGATGAATTATATCCATGAATGAAGAGGTACCATACCTTAGCAATGAAACCCAATGAATTTGAGTAGAATACTATGCTCCTTGAACCCTAGCTCCAACTTCCTTCTTTTTCTTCCTTGAAGTTCTAGAGAGAATTTATTTGGTAAGGATGAAGATTTTAGTTTTGGGTTTTAGAAATAGTGAGTTGAATGTCTTAATTTAGTGGACTAAAATACTTATATAGATGTTCTAAATTATGCTAAAGCAACACCACTTAATATTAATTAAAATTGGAAAACCCCAAAGTACCCCTAAACTTAACCACCAAAAACAGTTTCCAGGCCCAATCCATGAGCCTCACTGACGGTCCGTGGTTGGACCCACGACCCGTGCTGGTGAAGCGTGGGTTGGGGTTCAGAGACTTGGTTTCAGGGCCTTGACCTACGGCCCCTCACCCACGGACGTGGACTGACCCAGTAGGCGTAGGTCTGTTCCGTTGGTCACTGTCCAGGCAGTTTTCTATAGGTCCTCCTCAAGGACCCACGATTGGTCCTTGGGGGTCGTACCTTGACGCTCTAACACGAAATCCTCTATATTTAAGTACAGGGAGTTACATCCAAGACTCTAACCCTCACGTTAATTGCTAGTCTAGCCTACTAATTTCCGAAGTGTTACAATATCTCCCCCTTGGGAACATTTGTCCTCGAATGACGATCTAGACACCTTACAGAAGTAAAGACTCAAGACTAGTAGCCCATCATGCATGAAACATCAAAATAATGCACAATTAAAAGGAGGAAACATCAACTCCATCTCAAACATAATCAATGCATCACAAGGAAGTAGGAACTACATCTAACAACCCATTATGCATGTAAACTCAACATTTCTCATATTCATAGGAGGAACTGCCTTCTCAAAGTTTTAAAGCATGCTCAACACAATCTCATGAACCCATTAGGCCATTTACTCACGAAAAGCATACACATATAGAGTATGTTTATCAATTCATCTCATGAAGTCAAATAGGCAACTCATACTCAATGCACAACAACATGAGGAAAATCAATTATGAAAACTCATTTTCTTACTAAACATGAATTTCTCAAGAACATGCATAACATAAGGAAATCATGGAAAACCACATATAACACACATGACTTCAAAAACAAGGAAACTCAAGAAGAACTACTTACCTCAAGCTTGAATAGGAGTAGAAGGAAAGAGATAAGGATATCAGGACTTTAGACGCCTCGACCTCTCAAGTAGCACCCTCAACTAAGTGATTTCTCTATAAAACATTCACGGATGCTATTTCCTTTTTTCTCAATCTCTTGACTTGTTTGTCTAGGATCTCTACTGGAACCTCTTCATATGAAAGACTTTCGTCAACTTGTAACCCTTCTAAGGGAATAATGAATGTCGGATCTCCAATACTTTTTAAGCATAGAAACATGAAATACCAGATGAAACGGAGCCAACTCATTTGGCAAATCTAACTCATAGGCAACTTTACCAACTAGCTTCAAAATTTGGTATTGGCCTACATACCAGGGACTAAGTTTCTCTTTCTTGCCAAATCTCATCACACCCTTCATGGGTGAGCTTTTCAAATAGACCCAATCTTTAACCTCAAATTCTAGATCCCTTCTTCTCACATCGGCATAATATTTTTGGCTACTTTGAGCCGTTCTTAACCTCTCTCTAATAAGCCAAACTTTCTCAATGGCTTCATAAACTATATCGGGACCTATAAAAGCAATTTCAACCACCTCAAACCAACCAATCGGAAACCTACATCTCATACCATATTGCATGATCGTAGACACTTGCATCGGGAGTTATGTCATTGATTATGCAAACATCAAAATGGTGTCGCGCCGGGGAGTGGTGTTATTTGAGAATTTTTAGATTTGTAGAATTTTTGTTCTTCTTAATTGTAGTCTACATACCTAATTTTAAGTTTTGTTTTAAGTGTTTGTGCGTTTCAACAGACACATGAGTGTGAACGGCAAAAATAGTTGCCAAGCAGGCCAACCAGCGGGTTATGCTTTTCATAGAGATGACATTGATGATATTAATAGTGTGTACAACCCTGCTCAAATGGGTGAGATAGGTGCAATTTGCATGCCACAAGCAGACAGAAGTGCAACATTTGAAGTTACTAGACAACACTCCATCTCATACATTCAAGAGGTTTATATGGAGGGTTAGAGCATAAAGATTCGTATGAACATGTACGAAGCTTCATAGAAGTGTGCACCCCTCTGTCACTCAAGAATTTATCGCAAGAGTTCATAAGGTTTCGCTTATTTCCATTATCATTAACTAGGCGAGCCACTAAGTGGTTGGTCAAGCTTCCAAAGCACTCCATCAACTCATGGGAGGAGCTGGTTACGGATTTTCATGAAAGATTCTTCCCTCCATCAAAGATGATGAAATTGAGAGACGACATTCAAAATTTTGATCAAAAGGAGGGTGAGCCAATCACGAATCATGGACAAGATTTAAGAGATTTTTGCGAAAATATCCAACGCATGAACTGCCGAGTGAGTTATTGCTCCAATACTTTTACCGTAGTCTGGATTTGGTTAATAAAGGGATTGTTGATCAGCTGGTGCAACGAGGAATAATGTTACAGTCATTTGAAGTAGCCTCATTCCTCGTAGATGGCATGACTAGAATAAATCAAGCATGGTACACAAAAGATGACCAAGTTTCCCCACTGTGCTTCAGATTAACACAAGAACAACTCGATAAAGAAAGGGAGAGGGACGAAAACATCAAAAAGGTGTTGTCTCAAATGGAAGTGATAAAAGAGAACATGAAGGGGACGTATGGAGTATTTCAAGTTGAGGAGGGTTCTTCATCTGGTCACTTAAAACCGGGGGAGAATCAAGGTTGGAACTCCACAAGATATGAGGAGGGTTTCCACCCACGCTATCAACAGCGGGGTGGAAATAGAGGTTGGAACTATTATAGGAGTGAAGAACCAAGGATATATTTCCACGAATGGGCTAAGCAACATGACCATGAGGAAGACCATATTCAATTGAGTGAAAGCCCAAAATCAAAAAGGAGCGCAAGTAGTCCTTGGGTAAATGATCTATTGTCACGCATACTTGATAAAGTTGAGGGCTCTGATGATTTGCTAAAAGGTATGAGAGATGAATTTTCATCATTAAAGAGTAAAGTGAATTCTCATGTTGATGTCATCAAAACACTAGAAGGTCAATTGATTTTATTATCAGTTCAATTAACATCCAGGACACTGATGGAAAATAATAAAAGACGTTGGTTGTAGTTACCCATAGTTGAAAGATGGTAAAAGGGAATGTGATGGAGGATGAGGACCCTCGAATGCAGGAAGAGAGTCAGGGTATAGAAGAACGAGAATTGCCTATCCCACAAAACCTTGCCAAAGAACCACAAGAGGATGCAGAGCAACATGTTCAAGTTCCAAAAGTCACGCACCCTTTACCCAAAATACCTCCACCATTTCCTCAACGTTTAAAAAAGAATAATGAAGATGAGAAGTTCAAAAAAAAATTGTTAGTATTCAAGAACTTGTCAATTAACCTTCCTCTGGTGGAAGCATTGTTTAAAATGTCGGGATACGCCAAATTCATAAAAGAGTTGGTTACAAATAAAAGGAGCTTGGAGTGTGAAACGATTGAGGTGCCCCATAGTTGCAGCGCAATTATGACAAATGAGTCAATCACCAAGAGAGAAGATCCTGGGGCATTCACAATCCCATGCACAATTGGCATGCTCCAATTCGCTAAAGCTTTGTGCGATTTAGGGGCAAGCATTAACTTGATGCCCTATGTAATATACAATCAACTTGGTTTGGGTGAACCAAAGGCAACCACAATGAGACTCGTTATGGCTGATCGATCAATCAAACACCTAGTGGGGCAACTCTATGACATATTGGTAAAAGTAGATCGGTTCATCTTTCCGGCTGATTTTGTGATTCTAGATTGTGAGATTGATGTTGAAATCTCCATTATTTTGGGAAGGCCATTCTTAGCTACCGGGAGAGCCTTTGTGGATGTCAAAAGTGGGAAACTGAAGTTCCTTGTGAACGATGATTAGGTGAACTTCAATATATGTAAATCCATGAAGAAACCAAGTAATATCCATGTGGTGTCCACTGAGGATGTTATAGATGAGGCAGTGGCAAGTGTGAGCCATTTAATGCGCAAAAATGAACCCCTTAAATATGTACTTGCCAATTATGATGAATCTGAAGTTATAGGCTATGAGGAAGTGGTGGCTACCATATCAGGGTTAGGAGTATATTCAATAAATCCAATCAAGTTGGATATAGACCTGAAAAACAGAGAAAGTCATCCTACAAAGCCATCAATAGAAGAACCACCAGATCTGGGGTTAAAAGCCCTACCCTCTCATCTAAAATATACTTTCTTAGGAGCCAATAATACTTTACCAGTGATTATCGAAGCTGATTTTCTTGAAAGGCATGTGAAATTGCTCATTGAAGTACTGCGAAAGCATATAACAGCTATTGGATGGACAATAGCCGATATAGTAGGAATTCCTCCTGGCATCTGTACTCACAAGATTCGGTTTGATAGTGAATGGAAACCTAGTGTGGAGCACCAATCGAGATTGAACGCTCCAATGCAAGAGGTGGTAAAAAGGAGATCATCAAGTGGCTAGGTGCGGGAGTGATCTACCCTATTGCAGATAGTAAGTGGGTAAGTCTGGTGCAATGTGTGCTGAAAAAAGGAGGTATAAACGTAGTCCCAAATGCAAAAGGAGAACTCGTGCCGAAAAGACCAGTGACTGGGTGGAGAGTATACATGGACTATCGAAAGCTTAACTCATGGACAGAGAAAGACCATTTTCCAACGCCTTTGATGGACCAAATGCTTGACCGGTTATCAGAAAGAGGGTGGTATTGTTTTTTGGGTGGGTACTCCGGTTACAATCAAATCTCTATTGGCTGGAAGACCAAGAGAAAACCACTTTCACTTGCCCATATGGAACATTTGCATTCAAAAGGATGCCATTTGGGTTGTGTAATGCCCCAACAACATTCCAGCGTTGCATGTTGTCTATTTTTGTGGATATGGTCGAAGGCTATATGGAGGTATTCATGGACGACTTCTCAGTTGTAGGGGACACATTTGAGGAATGCTTGACACACTTAGGACAGGTGCTCCAAAGATGTGTGGATACGAATCTGGTTCTCAATTGGGAAAAATGTCACTTTATGGTGAAGAAAGGTATCGTTCTTGGGCACAAGGTGTCGCAAAAGGAGCTGGAGGTTGACAACGCAAAAATTGAGGTCATTGAGAAATTACCCCCGCCAATTTCAGTGAAGGTTGTTCGCAGCTTCTTAGGACATGCAGGATTCTACCTAAGGTTCATTAAAGACTTCTCAAAGATTGCACATCCACTATGCAAACTCCTAGAGAAGGAAGTGAAGTTCTATTTTGATGATGCTTGTATGGCCACATTTAAGTGTTTGAAAGAAAAATTAGTATCCACCCCAATTATCGTCAGTCCTGATTGGTCCGAATCTTTCGAAGTAATGTGTGATGCTAGTGGTATGGCATTGGGAGTAGTGTTGGGAAAAAGTGCAACAAACTATTTCACCCAATTTATTACGCAAGCAAAACTCTGAATATTGCCCAGTGAAATTATATGGTCACTGAACAAGAGTTGCTTGTAGTGGTTTATGTATTTGAAAAGTTCCGGGCATACTTGCTAGGAACCAAAGTAATAGTACACATTGATCATGCTACACTCCGCTACTTGATGGTGAAGAAAGATGTAAATCCAAGATTGATAAGGTGGGTGCTACTATTACAAGAGTTAAATTTTGAGGTAAAAGATCGAAAAGGCTACGAAAATCAAGTGGCCGACCACTTATCAAGGTTGGAAGGAAGGGAAGATGCCGAGCGTGAGGTCGACATAGACGACTCTTTCCTGGATGAACAGGTGTTTGCTATATCTCTCAAACCTACACCATGGTATGCAGACTTTGCAAATTACATTGTGAGTGGATTGATACTGGATGAGCTGACCTTTTACCAACAAAAGAGATTCATGTTCAACGTTAAAAATTACTTTTGGGATGAACCATACTTGTTTCGAGAATGTGTTGACCATGTGATTAAGAGGTGTGTTCTGAAAGAGGAAGCGGTAGAAATTCTCCATGCTTGCCATGCATCTCCAGTAGGAGGTCACCATAGTGGCATTCGCACTCTCGCTAAAGTCCTCCAAAATGGTTATTATTGGCCGTCCCTATACAAGGATGCACATGAATTTGAAAAGAAATGCTCTCAATGTCAGCAGCAAAGTGGAGTGTCTAGAAGGCACAAGTTGCCTCTCACTCCTATTTTGGAAGTCGAGCTATTCGATTTATGGAGGATCGATTTCATGGGTCCATTTGTGAGCTCATTTGGAAATAAATATATCTTGGTGGCTGTAGATTATGTTTCCAAATGGGTGGAGGCCATCGCACTTCCAAACAATGAAGGAAAAAGTGTTGTCCAATTTCTGAAACGCTACATCTTCGCAGGATTTGGCACTCCTAGGGTAATCATTAGCAATGGGGGGTCCCACTTCTGCAATAGGTGGTTTTCAATGGAACTAAGCAAATATGGGGTAAAACACAAGGTAGCAACCCCATATCATCCCCAGACAAGTGACCAAGTCGAAGTGTCGAATCGGGAAATCAAAAGCATCCTGGCAAAGACAGTAAATGCCAATAGAACTGACTTGTCTAGGAAACTCGATGATGCACTATAGGCATACACTACAAGAAAAAGAGCCTCTAAGGAAGGGAAATATGGTCCCTAAATGTCCATATCCGATCCCATATTGTCTATTGGGACAGGAAAATGTTGATCGCCACCCGTCCTAATAGCTATCTTCGCTAAAAGTTAATTGCGACGAGCTTCTTTTGCCGGTTGTTAAATGGAATTAGGGACGGAAACAAAACCGGTCCCTAACAACCTTTTAGAGACTATATTTGTCATCCCAAATAGATGATTTTCATCTTTGAAAAATAGTGTTTTCTGGTCGTTAAATCTCACGAAAGTAGATTAACCTTTAGAGACGAGTATTACTTTTTTCTCTAATTGACCATAAGTAGTTCAAGAATTTCATACATGTATTCATATCGATTGGATTCCAAAAATAATATATTCAATAATATCATGGTTTCGTACATATAATTATGTTTAAAATATGGATAACATCTTATTGGTGTCACTAGATGACTAAGATAAAAGTCACTATATTGTTTACACAACCTCTTAGAAAAAGTGTGTACATCCATAACAAAAAATACAAATTTTGATCTATTAGTCCTTGAAAAAAGATGACAAACTTATCAACTTGCTTTATAACTTCAAAAGCTATTGCTTGACTTCTAAACTCATGTCTCCATAACCTGCAATAGACACAAATTAATCAATAAAAAAACTAAAAAGATGAACTACTAGAAAATTAGTTAAACAATGAATTATGTCTAATAGTAACTCAAGCATTGGAGTGTCAAATATTTTCAGTTTAATTATATGCATCTTCAAAGTTCTAAACAACAACGGAAAGGAGGCTGGAAAAGTATATTCAATAATAAATTAGAAAGTCAACCAAATAATGTTAAGTAGAAGTTAACATTTAACATTCTATACAAACTAGACACATTATAGAAATTGAGAAAAAACTTAATAAACTAGTCCTTAAACACTAAAAAACATAAACTTAAATTTAATATGGTTTTGTCAAAATAAACCCAAATTTAGGTCTATCTGATCAAGCACTTACACTTAAGTTATAAATTGTATCAAATGTGCACTATATGAAAAAGTTTCTTATAATAATGGACTAAATCTCAAAATCCAACCATAAAATATAATAATTTTCTAAGATGCACGACTAAACTCCAGAGCCAAACTTAATACATATTCAACAACAAATATGTTAATTTTCATTAACTAGTTTGCAAGAATCAAGAAACTTCATCGAAAACTAGAAATTCTGGAAAAAAAATAGTTTGCTAAGTTATTGTTTTTGTTATATTTATGCTAGCTGTTGGATTCAGCAACACAAAATTGAGGTTCATAAATTGGGCAGATTAGTCATAAGAAATAGAAATTTTGTAAGAAAACTGAAACTGCAATGCTAAGGTTTCTTTGCTCTGGTCAGTTCCTAACATTCCAGTTGAATCCAAAGAAGTCTAGACTACATTATTAATTTCTTTACGTCTAATTAGAGTTGTGTAAACAAATTGTAGGAGAATTTCTCTCAAGTCATGATTACTGATTTGTCAATCGAATATTGTCTACCTACGACACATTTTAAGTTTGTTGCTCTAAGATGTGTAGACCCCTATTAAGAGAATATAAAGATGTGACGTAGATGGATTCTTATATGTGTACCATACAAGTAAAAAAAAACTGAGATAGAAATCTAGTTTTCTAAAAAGGTTTTCATTATTAGAAACTTTGAAAGAGAGGGTAGCTAAAATAGGGCGTAAGAACAAATATGATGTGCAACCATAACCATTAATAGCAGCCGGAATGGGGAACAAAGAACATGGTAATAGAAGCCAACCCATACAAATATAGTAGAATAGGGTAATTGTTCACATGTATAGTGCTAATCTTGTGTGCAAGTCATTTTATTGTTTTAGATCAAACAATAGGGTAGCACTCATACAAAAACAAATATAAGTTATAGTCGTAGAAATTGTGTAGTAGAACAATATTAATAAAAAATATTGAAGTGACACAAGGAAGATAAATTATTTTCAACAACAAATATAATACCAACGTCCTAAACTAATGTTACTAGCAAGAAACAATATTGACACTCTATTTTTCAGACTCTTTTATTAAAATTCATCAATACATTCTAAAGAAGAAACAAATAAACTAGAACTTTGATAGCAATTAGAGAAGCTATTCAATTCAACTCCTAGTTTAGTTTTCCCAACTCAAAACGAAGCTCTAGTATCGTCAACGATGGACATTTAACTTAACTTCAGATTCAATTATAAGTATTAAAAATGGTATTCAGCCTTCAAATTGAATTTGATTCAGAACCGAAAGAACAAATATGAGTTTCAATTCTTTTTGATTCATAGTATGGATTTAGTGTACTGCTTCAGTAGAATTCAGTTAATGTATACCTGATTGAGTTGGTGTGTTCTCATCGTAAGGAGTGAAATTTCTAAAGTTCTTTAATTTGCATAAATCCTAAAGTTTAACACCATCGTGAGCAGCAGTTGCTAAGAAATCGCAGGATAACAAACACAAAACTAAAAAGGTGAAGAACTACACAATATAAACATAGTCAACAATTCCAGCATTCAAAGATGAATTTTAGTCCCTGCTCATTGAACTAACCTATATTCGAGAAAATAAATTTCAAGTTAACATCAATAAAGGATTCGAACCTAAATTTATGAAGACGGTTCCTCTTTCATGGCTATAAATTTATACAACTAAACTAAGCTTCCTGGAATTCCCTCTGTGGAAACGAATAACTTTCGTGGCTACATATCTGTTATGTATACAAATACCTTTATCATATATAGTTATGCATGCGGTGAAGACATAAGAATATCAAGAAGACGTAGACATACAACAATGATAGAATTGTTCTGCTAATATTTTAATAGTTAGTAACATGAATCAAAGCATTAGCTATTTCATCCACTGTAAAAGAAATATTAGTTAGAGCTAGAAAAAATTTAAAACTCCACACTTTTACTACAAACACCTTCTTCCTCCCCTCTCCTCCTCTACTCTAGTTTTCAATTATATTAAGGAAAGGATGGACATATTTACCTGATTATAAGACCCTCCAACAGGGTAATGAAATTATCACACTTCCCCAAAGCTTGAAAAAAATTCCAAATCCATAATATCAAAATTGGGCATGTAATATTGGATACGGAAGGTTGAAAACTCTATCACCAAGAAGTGAAAAGTGTGTAACTAATAAAAAGATACAAAACAAACCTAAATGCCCTAAAGAATGGGCATTCCACCTCCCAAAATAAAAACTTAAATCTAAATGAGTTTTGAAATGTAAATTGAAAAACCCACCCTCACCACTCCTTCACATTTAAATCAAAATAATACAATATATATACTCCATTAAAAAAATCACACAGAAGACCAAACTAAATGACGAAAAATAAGAAGAAAAGCATTGATAGATAAGGACTTACCTCTCTTTTGTAATTTTCTGGCTCAAATGATCCGTGAGTGAACAAATCGAGTTGGATTTACAGATTTCACAGATATGATTTCTGAAAAAATGAGGGTTTACATGAGCACAAGTTTATTTGGAGAGAGAGAGAGAAGGGGTTGGGTGAGTGTAGTGGTAATTGTATATTGAAATATTCTTATACATAATATTTAGATTAGGGCCCACACTCTTCCCACTTATTATAAGCTCTTAGGACCAGATGCTTATAATTTGAGAGACTAGATTTATTTTCTTCCCTAATTTACAAATTAGGGACCATTAAATAATCTTCTCTCTATGTATATACATATAAGGACAAGATTTTCCACCCATCTCTAATTGTTAGTCCCTAATAAGCCTTTTTGTTGTAGTGATATCGGACCGCTTACAAAACACCTATCGGTATGTCTCCATATCAGTTGGTTTATGGTAAGGCTTGTCATTTATCAATCGAGCTAGAACACAAAGCATTGTGGGCTTTGAAAACTTTGAATTTGGACTGGTCAAAAACTTCAAGGTAAAGGGTAGAGCAGTTGAACGAACTGAATGAATTTAGACTCAGATCGTATGAAAGTTCATCCATCTACAAAGAGAAGATGAAGAAATGACATGATGCTCGGATACTCAAGCGGGATTTCAAGGTAGGAGATTGGGTTTTGTTATAAAACTCTCGACTTAGACTCTTTCCTGGAAAGCTCAAATCCAAATGGTCTGGACCTTTTAGAGTAACGCGAGTATTCACCAATGGTGCCATAGAAGTTGAAGATCAGGAAGGACCTCCATTTAAAATGAACGGTCAACGTCTGAAATTATATTTTGGGGATTGTCAAGAGATTTCTTTGGTTGAAGTGGTGTATTTGGAAGACACCTGAAGGTGTTGCTGCATCGTGCCACGATGTTAACTAAGGCGCTATTTGGGAGGCAACCCAAAACCCTTGTTATTTCTATCTTGTCTTTGATAAAATAATGGTGTGTTGATTGCGCAGGTGAAAGTGTGAAAGTTGAATGAGAAGTATAGATTGGCAAACGGAAGACCCGGTAGGCGAATCGCCAAAAGATTTGGCGACCCCGATGCACTCCGTTGTTTGATCCAACCCAGTTTGGGTCTGGATCTATAAAACCCAGCGGACTCAATGAAATCATTGGCGAGTCTCCGAGTATATCAGTGATTCTGATGCAGTCCGCCATTTGGATTTTCATCTTGACTGAAGGTCCTGTAAAACTCGATGAGACAAGTGACAACTCAGCGAACCGCCAACAGGTTCGGCGATCGGGACTAATGTCTCCCAATGGACAAAAACTGGACGGTCTTTCAGCCAAAGGTTTAAAAAGTTCTAACTTCATTCTCTTTCCATCACTTATTCACCTTCCCAAACTAACACCTGCACTCTAGTTTTATATTTCTTTCACTTTTGGAGTATTTTTGTTCATTGATTTGTGCGCCGATTTGGATTACATTCCCACCTAGCTTTCGGTAGCATTTTAATCAGTACAAAAGGTTAGCTTCTCAATACTCATAATTATTTTGTCAACATTATACTCATTTGCAAACTCTTTGATATTGTTAAAATCTACTGAACCTCCCTGATTGGATAGAATTGGTTAATTGTGGACATATCATAGGCGTTAGTACAAAAATGCACTAAGTATGATAGCCATTCATAAAAACATTGAAAACATGCTAAAAGGGACTTTTTATTTGAAAGCATGCAATTTACTAAGTTTAAACATCATCATGAACATAGTAGAAAAGCATAAGTCATAAACATAATCAATACATAGATCATCATATCCCAAGAGGAACATATCATAAATACCCACAAAACATACTTGTGCAATGCATGAAAAAGACCCATAAATCTCACCCATGCTAAGTATAGCTTATTGAGTAACCATAGTTCATAATTGATATTCTTGTTCATATTGTTGTTGTGGGATGTA
This sequence comes from Solanum piurae, assembly GCA_029582685.1. NCBI lineage: Eukaryota > Viridiplantae > Streptophyta > Magnoliopsida > Solanales > Solanaceae > Solanum > Solanum piurae. The sequence goes on from JAJOOO010023933.1 coordinate 12,612, forward strand.
AGACTTAACCGACATGAGACCATGTGAGCTAAACATGGAATATGTGACTCCCACACCAAAAAGGATTGCTCTACTTGTCTAAGGTAGAACCATATTCTTAACTTAGCTGGATCCACTAGCTAAATACCTATTAGGTCACATAGTTTATGGCATAATGAGATTTCTACTAGAAAGTTGGCCTCTACTATCGTGACGGCTTCCATCCCAAGAGATTGCTCATAGAAATCCTGCCTCAACTAACGTGAGAGCTTCCATCTCATATCAATATCCACTCAGTGCTAAGGATTAATTCCCACGGAGTACTTGTTAAGTCTTGACTTAATTCATATTCATGGAAGAATGTCTTGACACTCAATCCAACATAATTCATAGGATAGCTCTTAGATCATGCGTGAGAATAACCTTGCACCGTCCATGTCTACATATAGATTTAATAGGTGAGAAAGCCTTTCTACCTTAGAATCATCATATCCTGAGAAAACCGTTCACATCATATCATATTCATGCATAACTGTGTATATGAGAATAACCTTTCAAAAACACAACAACTACATCGTAATCATAGACACTTCACTCTCAAAGTGTTCTTAAAAACATAGACTTCATAATCATGCATAATATCATAATTTTCCCTTTCAAGGATCAAAGCTCATATCAAATCAACACATCTAGAATTCACTACATTAGATATGTATATTAACATAATTCAAGTAACTTAATTACTACAAGCATAATCTCATATTATCCTTCTTTCATCAACACACCCACATCACAAGATCATAATTTGGGAATATGGGGATTTCATGGGTTCTTGGGGATTTAAACATAAAAACCATAAGAAATAATTGATTCATACATAATATAACATAATTCAATAATAAAAGTCATTTTTGAAAGGAACCTGAGACATTGGAATCAAACCCTAGCTTTTGGGGATTTCTATTTTGAAATTGGTGTTTTGAAGGGGTTCCATGGATGAATTATATCCATGGATGAAGAGGTACCATACCTTAGCAATTAAACCCAATGAATTTGAGTAGAAGACCATGCTCCTTGAACCCTAGCTCCAACTTCCTTCTTTTTCTTCCTTGAAGTTCTAGAGAGAAAATTTATTTGGTAAGGATGAAGATTTTAGTTTTGGGTTTTAGAAAATAGTGAGGTGAATGTCTTAATTTAGTGAACTAAAATACTTATATAGGTGTTCTAAATTATGCTAAAGAAACACCACTTAATATTAATTAAAATTGGAAAACCCCAAAGTACCCCTAAACTTAACCACCAAAAACAGTTTACAGGCCCCATCCATGAGCCTCACTACAATGAAATAACATCCGTCCTCGAATCATGAGGACTCACCAACAAGCTAGGATAATAAGAAAATCCAAGCTTTAGCCACAACGATAATCACCTTATGAACCGGACCCGACACTTGGGGAAAATGTAGGAAAGGTAGGCGTTAGTACAAAAATGCACTAAGTATGATAGCCATGCATAAAATCATTGAAAACATGCGAAAATGGAATTTTTATTAGAAAGCATGACATTTACTAAGTTTAAACATCATCATGAATAAGACCCCATAAATCTCACCCATGCTAAGTAAAGCTTCTTGAGTAACCATAGTTAATAATCATATTCTTGTTCAAATTGTTGTTGTGGGAAGTAAGCCTTAACCGACATGAGACCATGTGAGCTTAACATGGAATCCGATGACTCCCACACCGAAAAGGGTTGCTCTACTTGCCTAAGGTAGAACCATACTCTTAACTTAGGTGGATCCACTAGCTAAATAACTATGAGGGCACATAGTTTATGTGATAAGGAGATATCTACTAGAAACCCAACCTCTACTATCGTGAGGGCTTCCATCCCAAGAGATTGCTCCTTGAAACTCGGCCTCAACTTACGTGAGGGATTCCATCTTATATCAATATCCACTGGGTGCAAAGCATTAATTCCCACGGAGTACTTATTAAGTCTAGACTTAATTCATATTCATGGAAGAATGTCTTGACACTCGATCCAATATAATTCATAGGATATCTCTTAGATCATGCGTGAGAATAACCTTTCATCGTCCATGTCTACATATAGATTCAATAGGTGAGAAAACCTTTCAACCTTAGAATCATCATATCCTGAGAAAACCGTTCACATCATATCATATTCATGCATAAGTGTATATATGAGAATAACTTTTCAACAGCACAACAACTACATCATAATCATAGACATTTCAGACTCAAAGTGTTCTTAAAAACATAGACTTCATAATCATGCATAATATCATAATTTTCCCTTTCAAGGATTAAAGCTCATATAAAATCAACACATCTAGAATTCACTACATTATACATGGATATTTAAATAGTTCAAGTAACCCAATTACTAGAAGCATAATCTCATAATATGCTTCTTTCATCAACACACCCACATTACCAGATCATTATTTGGGAATATGGGGATTTCACGGGTTCTTGGATATTTCAAGATAAAAACCATAACAAATAATTGATTCATACATAATATAACATATTTCAATCATAAAAGTTGTTTTTGAAAGGAATCCATCACATTGGAATCAAACCCTAGCTTTTGGGGATTTCTATCTTTGAAATTGGGGTGTTGAAGGGGCTCCATGGATGAATTCTATCCATGGATGAAGAGCTATCATACCTTAGCGATGAAAACCAATTAATTTTAGTAGAATACCTTGCTCCTTGAACCCTATCTCCAACTTCCTTCTTCTTCTTCTTCCTTGAAGTTCTAGATGGACAATTTCTTTGGTGAGGATGAAGTTTGGGCAATAGTTTTGGGTTTTAGAAATAATGAGGTGAATGAATTAATTTAGTGGTCAAAAATACTTATATAGGTGGTGTAAATTAGGATAAAACGACACCACTTACTATTAATTAAAACCGGAAAACCCCAAAGTACCCTTAAGCTTAACCACCAAAAAAGGTTTCCAGGCCCCATCCACGAGCCTCACTGACGGACCGTGGTTGGACCCAAGGATCATGATATTAAAGTGTGGGTTGGGGTTTAGATACTTGTAGGCCTTGACCTACAACCCCTCACCCACGGGCATAGACTGACCCACGAGGCGTAGGTCCCTTCTGTTGGTCACTGTCCAGGCAGTTTTGTAGGGGTCCCCTCAAGGACCGATGGTGTGTCCTTGGGGGGTCATACCTTGACGTTCTAACATGAAATCCTTTATTTTTACGTATGGATAGTTACATCCAAGTCTCTAACCCTCACGGTAAGCTCTAGTTTAGCTTACTAATTTCTGGAGTGTTACATTATATGCCCAATTACTATGCTTTACCGGCACGTACCTTATGTTTTGATGATATTATTGATGCTAATTGATATATTTTATTATTATTGCAATGATTTCCATTAACCTACATGATTAGAGATATGCAGGAGTTCCTAAAGGAGTACAATCACAATGGAAGCTACAAAAGACCTTACGGGATCTAAGGGAAAATGAGCACGAAGAAAATGCATCATGGGGCAGCACTGGCGCGCCGCCCTAGCCTCAACACAATTGAGGTACATCACTGGCGCACCGTACCAGTTGCTAGCTCGATGGTTGCGCCTTACCCCTGATTTCCCGGACGAATATCCATATTTTTAAGGATTCCAAATCCAATTAGGAGGAAGGTTTAGTTCCCCCAAACTCTATAAATCGACCCTAGATTATTGTGTAAAGCACTTCTTCTTTTTCTAGTGCAAGAGAATGAGATTACAATTTTTCTTAGGTTTCAATCTCCTATTGTTTATTTAGTATTCACTTACATGAAAACAATCTTGTTTATGTTTTTGATGATTATGAATGGCCAAAAGCCTTTGGATGATTGTTGAACATCATTTTTTATAGATTAATTTGGATATCATATAAATTACTCTTGTATTTTTATTTTAGTATTTCATGATTGGCCACTATTGAGATAAATTCATTGTTTATTTTTGAAATTGAGGGACGACTAAATAGATAGACCAGAGAATACAAGGAGCACGATCTTTCTTTCATACCACTTGTTTAGATTCGTGCTTAGGATTGACACGTAGAATAACATCGTGCTTGGTAAAGAGATAGTATGAAAAAAAATGCTCCACGGTAGAGTCTGCCCATCCCGCTCAATGATGTAGTTAGGAAATCAACTGAGGTAGGTGGTTAGAGGTTGAAAGATCATTATCATAATATCAACCCTATAAATCAGTAATTTGATAACCATAAGAAATCCATGAAAGAGATGTGATACATGAATCCTTAAATATGTTGTGAGCCCTTCAATTGTCCCTTATTGTTTAATCATCGAAATTGAAGTTTTTCATTGTTAGTTTATTTTAATGTTTTAATTATTTGCAATCGTAGTATAGATAGAAAATACAAGTTTTTTTTCAAAACACCTTCTTTAATTTGAGGAATAAGTTGAACGAAACATAAATTGATCATAAGTCCTTTGGGTTTGACAATTCGACTTTGAAAGAATCATTTTATTACTCTTACGACCACATACACTTGCATGCGCAATTGGGAGCAACAAAATACATACTAAAAATTTGGTTGACTTCAAAATTTCACATGTGCTACATAAGTTTTGACTGAGTGAGTAACATATATTATTTTAAAATTGTGTTAAAGTATTGTAAATTACAATAATAAAGAATATCACATGTGCAACAATATTATTTGAAAAGTACGTTAAAAATATTATAAAAATAATTAAAAACAAAAAATATTTAAAAATTTAGTTGATTCTCCTAATTGTATCCGTGTCAGATAATTAAAATAAATAAAATAATATATATTGAGTTCGGGCTTACCCGGAGTTTTGTATCTAGTAACTCTTCATAATAATGGATTATTGACTTATTAAATGGATAAATTTAATGTAATTTATAGTTTAAAAATGTAGGTATGATCATTACTTTATGGAGAGATTTTTCTAAGAATAAAGGTTAAAATTTTCAAAAGAAGAAAAAATGATTATTAATCCTTGGATTTTGTGATGTCAAAATCTCAAGGTATTACACCAACTAAAGTACTAAAATGAATTACCTGAGAAATATGGGGTGTTGAGTTTGATTTTGCGAGCCGTAGCACATGACTTTGTATGCCATGAGACTTGTGCGAAAATGGACAAGTGTATATTATAAAAATAAAAAAATATAATATTCACCACAAATATGATTGCCCACACGACTGCTACGACCAAGGAAGACCCTTTCTCAACATACCTCTCCTCTCTTTCCTCTTCATCTTCCACATTTATGAAAAAAACAAAAAATCATTCCAACACACAGGAAAGGGGAAGACCGTTTTGCAAACATCATCTAATTTCTTGCAGAACTTCCTCTTTCTTATATCTGTTGGTTTATGTAGAGATTGATTTGTATGAACAAATCGATGAGAACATTGTGTCCAAATTTTGAGAAAAAAGATGGGTTGGAGACAGTGTTGGAGGTCCCAATACCAGAGGAGATGTTTGAGAAATTGAGTAGCAATGGCAATGCTGCATTACAATGGAAGAATATGCGTAATCTTATGAGGGCTCAAACTACAGAAAAATATTCTTCTCAACATGCCGCTCTTGATCAATTTATGTTTTTGTTTAAAATTGTTGGCTCTGCTCTTGTCCCTTTTCAGATTCAATTGGACCCTACTGTTAAATTGCATCTTAAGGTAATTAATTAATTGAGTCTTTCTACGCAACCTCTCTTATATATTTTAAGTAAATTGTAATTGATTTTCCTTCTTCTATGCTTGTGTAAAATTATATTTGTCAACTCCTAGTTCAAAAAAATATATAGATGATCATCACAAATGCTTAGATGAATTGTAATTTGTTATGATATATATATATATATATATATATGATCAAGAGGATTCTACTGCTAAATACATAGTTCAACAATATGTAGCAGCATGTGGAGGGCAAACCGCATTGAATTCAGTAAATAGCATGTGTGCAGTAGGGCAAGTGAATATGTCTACATCAGACATGCATCAAAGTGGTAGCAACGACAACTCGAAATGCCACTGTGAGGTTGGAGCTTTTGTGTTATGGCAAAAGAACCCTGACCAGTGGGTTTTAGAATTGGTTGTTTCAGGTTGCAAGGTAAGTGCAGGAAGTAATGGTAAGGTTGCTTGGAGTCAATCTTCCTCTAGCTCTAGTCCTTCAAAAGGTCCTCCTAGACCCCTTAGAAGGTTTTTCCAGGTACCGGCCTCCCTTTATACATTTTGATGCTCCTATATATTGTGATGATCCTATAAATTTTGATACGTATGTTGATGAACAGGGTTTGGACCCCAGATCAACAGCTAATTTGTTCTCGAATGCTATTTGTTTTGGAGAGAAGACTATTAAGGACGAAGAATGTTTTATTCTAAAATTGGAATCTAGTATAGAGATGCTTAAGGCACAAAGTACGACTAATACTGAAGTTGTCCATCACACAATATGGGGCTACTTCAGCCAAAGAACAGGTCTTCTAGTTCAATTTGAGGATACAAAATTAGTAAGATTAAAGTCAACAAAGGGGGATAGCAATGTGTTCTGGGAGACAAGTATGGAATCTATTCTTGAAGATTATAGATATATTGAAGGTATCAACGTTGCTCATAGTGGTAAAACAGCAGCAACAATTTATAGATATGGAAAGAACATAGATTATAGAGCAAAAATTGAAGAGACTTGGTTCATTGAAGAGATCGATTTCAATATATTTGGTTTGTCAATGGAGTGTTTTTTGCCTCCTGCTGATGTAAACAAGGAAACTGAATTTGAAGACCAAGCGATCGCTTGCTAGCTCATCTCAACTTTTTTCTTGTAATATACCTAGGTAGGATCTTAACTTTTTTCTTTTTAATTTATGATCAGGTGTATACCCTAATTATCAATTCTTTCTTTCAAAAGTTTCACTTCTTCATCATATTGTTTAATATTGCATTTAATCATAACACTCTAGTAACTTTGAGGTTTACTTTTTAGTTGTTGGAATTTCACTGTTCAACTTCTTACTTTTATTAACTAAAAAAGAATCAATCTTTGTTTTATTTTCTTATCTCCTCCTAATATGCTTCTTAAATCACCTGAACAAAAACAGTTCACAAAATGGAATCCTAGTTCTTTTGAAAGGTTTATTTTCAAATAATAACTGAAACACGTGTGGGCATATGCACCGAATCATACTCCAAACCATGTCCAGAATGAAGTAGGTGGTCACATATGAATGTACAAAACCAAGGTCGAATAACACAAGATACGCGTTCCATAGTGCCCATATCAAACATTTCAATTCATTTGAATGCATATCTTTGATTTTTAGCTACCCACAACCAACCGGTCTGGTCCACATTACAATCGTAGATATACTAGATTTATCAAAACCCCACATACTTTTCATAGTACTCTACTGAAGTCAACACTCTTAACACTAATAAAACATTATAACCACACTGGCCATTTTGTTTAATCTCAAGTCGTCACTAGTATCAAGGTTTATTTAGCAAACACATAGTTGCCTCCGAAAATTTTGAACTAAGACTATCTCTCCTTTCTTTTAAGCATGTCAGGACAGATACGGGTCCTATCCAATGTTGATAACACAAATTCCCAATCTCATAGTTCTCTCCCATTGAGATACAACTATTTTTTCACGTCCAATATCAATTGCACGCAACATTTCACCTACCAAGTTTCAACTTCCATTCAGTCCATCATATATGTAATGCCAAATTTTAGAGAAATTATTGGTCACCCCAATAATTTTTTATACTATGAGCACATAACATCTATTTACCATTTAGTGTCTATGTAACAAATCACATCAATCTGTATAGTCCCATCAACATAGTAGTATCAATCCAACTCGAAATTCTTAATTATCATGTAGAACTGTATCCCATCCTATAGTGCATCCATAAGTCACATACCATAATTTGAGGAATCTAACACCACATAAAATACAGAATCTTCCATACCTCACTAATTGTCACTCAAACTGAAACCAAACCTTCATAAAAGTCGTTGATAGATCCCTCATATCCTTTCGCTAACTCATTTACCAATCTTATCATTTGACTAACAACCCATGAAATTTTACCTCATACTCTAAACCAAAAACTTAAGAGAATCACTTATTTAGGCCCTTTAACAATCAAAAGTACCAAACTCTATGACCCTATCACTACAACATTCCTTTCAATTGCTCAATACCCAACGCGATCGATCATTTCTCACCTTACTAATCCATAACTTGACAAAACCTACTTCCACAATGTAGACTTACAATGAACAATTTGAATTTTATATTCCAACTATGTAACCCAATTCCTTTATCAATCAATATCAGCTCATACACAGACGATTTTATAAAATTGCATACCTTAGCTTATCCTTAATGGTCTCTCCATCTACCTTATTGTATCTGTCATGAGAATTTAAACAGTACGGGCTAAACAACTCAAAACCATAAGAGAACTTATCACTTCCCTTGAACCGAATGTATGTAGACTTCTTTTTCAAATCTTACCCAACAGCTTTTTAACCAATGTGATGAACACGTGACACTATTATTATAACTAGAGAAAAACATATACATCCCACTAATTCTTTCCATTTATCACTCTACCTTCTTTCAATTCTATTTGAGTGGTGTCTCAACACATCCTACAAATTTCCATATGACCATGCTACTCATCAAATAGTAGCAAACCAAAATTTTAGATACCCATATGTCGTTATCGTTATTGCCGTACCAAATCCATTTAACCAACAATGCTTATCATATGGTTGCATCCTAGTCATTATACATCACAAAATTTTATTATTGTTATGCTCAGTAGCAATTTCTATCATCTCAAAGTCAACCTTATCATAGACATGACACCTTAAGCCTAGTTATACCAACAAAACCTAAAGGACTAACCCAATTTTATATGGACTTACTTACTAAAATCCTCAAATACCTTCACACAAGTATACTAACTGGACTTCCTTTACCCATGAGCTTTTCATTGTCCACTCCCTTGGATATTATGATGAAATCACCAGTTCTCATTTAGAATCCCCGGGATACTCTGCACAACCTAAGCACATTAATAATGTACTAAAGATCCCTCATTATAAGTTTTCTTATGCACAATGCATAACTCAAGGGTCCATAGTAACAACCCAGCTGGTTTCTCAAACGCAAATGCAACATTGAATAAAATTATACGAGCAAATGATATAATTGATGATAACTTCTTAAGTAGTTAGTATTCACACTTGACAATTGATGTATCCATTTCCATAAATCACTAGTACCACACCATGAAAGTCTGTTAGATCCACCACTACAACACATTAAACCTATTGAGAAGATCGTACCCAAATCGCCCACACATTTCTACCCATGGAATAGGTGCAAAACATTACCATATCAGTTTCGTCTCTATCCCAAGTAATATGCATTCTTTCATAGATCAGGTCAACAGAAAAAGTAACAATGTCCATAACTCTAACAAAGTAAGCATCAGTACCATTCTACTAATCGTATCATGGCCCTCTTTTATACACACTCAATCTATGAAACTGTAGTAGAGGTTCTTACCTCAATTGGTGCAACATCATTCGCTAAGCAACCCATATATTTTATGAAACTTTACTATGTAGATTCCAAAGTTATAGTGTTCATTATCTAGTTGTCTTTTTAATCATTCCACTTCCAATTGTCAAACTACTCCAAATATTGCCTCTACCATAAAAGTCACGTTCACTCTTCAAGGTAACTAACCTTTCTAAACTTCTTTAGATCGCTGAACATTCTGAATCTTACCACACATCATTTCCATAAGTTTATCACTTGCACATTAGTATCAAATCTAACATCCAATCCATACACGAAACACTAATTGCTCACATGAAGAACAGCGCACAAGTCATCACTATAAGTAAAGAGAATATAATGAAGCAATAAGAATCAAACTAGACCATGAATGCACGATAGAGATTCAAGAATTAAAGATTTTTCCTAAAAAGCCACCATAGCCTTTCGAAGATAACCAATACGCGTCTCAAGACTTTTCTTGTACACACATGTGACCTATGAACCTGGGGTTCTGATACCTTTTTTCAATACCCAAAAATGACCGTGATGGCAATAATCTTGTGCCACCAAGAAAAGTCACCTAAAACTCAAACCATAACGATAAAATGCAGAAGTAAAAAATATATGAAAGTTTAACGGCTAATAAAACGTGGATAAAAAGTCAAATTAACTAAATCTTCGAAGCCTATTTTTCACGTGCACATGCCTCTAATGTAAATAATTACTCGATTTTCAATCTAACCATGGGTTCTTTGTCAAACGATTTTCTAAATCATTCTATTGATGAATTGATGTGGAATTAAAGTTTTTAAGACAATTTTTAAAGGAATTCTTGAAGAACCCATGACCCCCTAATTCTCTAAAATTGGCCTAGGATGTGGGTCTTTGTGAATATGATTTCTATTGGTGAAATTATGTTTAGATTAGATTGGATTGATGTTTCTTATGCTTATCTATACTTATTCATGTTGAATTGTTGGTATATTGATGAGTTGAGAATTATGGCCTTATGGGAAAAAGTTATGGGTTGATCCCTTTGTTTATAGAATTGTACT
>JAJOOO010023934.1:0-23284 GCA_029582685.1 Solanum piurae
AATGAGTTCCATAAAATAAGCCACTAAGCCACAAAAATAGGTATAAAAACGTGTGAAGATATATATATTTAATAAGTTGTCATATTTATAATTAAAATTTTATTGTTATAAATAAAAAGAGTTTGAAACTGTTTAGGAGAGAATATTTGATAATTATTAATATCCTAATTATACTCCATATAAAAGGCACAAAATACTAATAGCACGAGAGAGAAAAATCTATAAAATAAAATAAAATACAAAAGTTAAATGTTTGTTATGTATGTAATTTAAAAACTTAGTTTGTAATTAAATATAATTATATTGATATTTTGTTAATAAAACTCTTAAGTAATATATTTTTGTAATTTTTCCTTTATTGAACTTTGTGTATATCGCATACTATAATATTGGGCCAGATTGTAGATAACAGATTAAAATGGGCTATTGGCTTGTTGGGCCAGATTGTAGATAACACTGAAAATGGGCTCTTGTCATTTTGGGTAAGATTGTAGTAACAAACTAAAAGAAACTTGGGCCCAAGTCTAATATGTGTGTGGTGACATATTTTGTCCAATACTTTTTTTTTGGAAAAATCACCCACATATATATTTAAGAGACAATATTACGGGTTTTAAAGCTACTTTTAAAATATTCTTGCTTATAACAGTTTAATTAGGAGTTATAACATATCACATTTTATTTAAAAATCAATTAAAATTTTACTTTATTAAATAAATAGTATTTTATGATTTTATATTTATTATTAAATGATATAAATAAATAATCTATCATAATTATCTCTTACACATTTATAGAAAATTTACCTTGATTTTTGTTTCTTTTTTACTTTTACATGTCAAACCCACACCCCTAATGTCACCACGCCTCTTCTAGTCAGTAACCCACCCACCCACCCCCACCCGCACGTTCAAAAAGTAAAAAAAATTTGTTGTAACAATTACCCATTCCTCTTTCACCTCATCAATCATCTTCCATTCAAACCGTTTCTACATCTCAATATCACCTCCTAAATCAGAAAATATTCAGTCTACAATAAAAAAGAAAGGGCGATTTCACAATACTAAGAATCAAGTTTTTAAGATTTTCGTTAAAACATGTCGAAGAAACCAGAGCATACTTCTAGAAAGAGTCCCAGATTAGTAGAAGCGAGTTCTACGGTTGGAATAGAGCCTCCGACGTTTAACATATTGACTCAAACGCCACTGCATAATAAGAATGCAACTCCAACGAAAAAGGTTGGTACTTCTCAAAATAAGAAACAGATTACCTGAAAAAATAAGAAAACTCAAGCAAAAGCAGATTACAGAAAAGGAGAAGAAAACTCAAGCAAAAGCAGATTATAGAAAAGGAGAAGAAAACTCAAGCAAAGAAAATTGAAAGTCCTTCAAATCAGAAGGGACAAAAGAGGAAGGGGAAAATGGTGGAACCCCCTTCTGATTCAGACTCAGTTTTGTAAGCGAGAAAATATCAAAGAAATAAAAAAATCAACAAATGTAGAAATAGGTCAGTCATCAAAACCCTCCAAAAGAAGAGCAACAATAAAGGAGGCTTCGGAAATCCAATATAAAAAAAGGGTTAAAAAATGGTTAGGGTAAATATTTTATTTAATCTATTTTCTAATTATTAAATTTAGTAGAATTTTTGTTATAACAGTTTATTTATGCATATTATTTGTGACATGAATTTTGTTTTAATGTTTGACATGAAATTGTTGTGACATAAGCATACATATGTATAGTTACTATCATGTAATAGATATTAATTTGGTTATTATTTTTATCAGAAAAGGTATGAAGCATGTTTAAGATTGGTATGAATCTGACTTAATATTGGTTTATGAATGTGGTATGCAGTATGTTTAACATTTGTATGAAACTTATTTAATTTTGGTATGAACTTGGTATATCTTTTAGCAGGAAAGTTATCATTCAAAATCTCTCATTATGTCTATGAATGTGGAATGAAACATGAATAATATTGGTATGAAAATGTATTAATATTGATTTAGGAATGTGGTATGCTGTATGTTTTAACATTGGTATGAAACTGATTTAATTTTGGTATAAAGTTGATACATCTTTTAGCAGGGAAGTCATTATTCAAAATTTCTCATATTTGTATATGAATGTGGTATGAAACAAGAATAATATTGGTATGAAACTGTCTTAATATTTGTATGAAGTTTGTCATCTAACTAATAATTGTATATGAATGTGGTAGGAAACAAGAATAATATTGGTATGAAACTGTCTTAATATTTGAAGTCATGCATCTGACAAATGTGCCTCAACAAGAGTCAAGTTCAAAATATGTATTTCTATCTTTTAGTTATTTCATCATAAAAATTAATTCACTTTATTTCTTAAAATTATTTTTCTTTTATTTTTATTTCAGTGATTGTGGTGTGTACACATGTTTATTTGCTGAATACATCAGCAGTAAAGTTTTTAATATTGATTCCATTGATATTGATGCAAAGTATCATCGTTAAAGGTACGCCACAATCATATGACAGTACGGAAAAATAAAGAACGATGATGGTGCGATTAGTGAGAGTGAAGTAACTAAAACTGTTGCTAGCAAATTTGGTGGACCCCGAATAGCAAAAGAACATACTCCAGATACGAGCAATTATCCTACACTAAGACCACGAAAATCTATTTTGAGACAGTTGATTGGAGCTTAGACTCTAAGTATTAGAAGTTTTTTTAAGTTTTGGATGATATATATTTATTTTTTCCTACTGTTTTAAGTTTTGGGTGATATATAATAGTCACTCTTTTCTTCCAACTATATATAATATGCACTGTTTTCTCAAGTTGGATACTAACAATACACAATTTGGATATCAACATTTTTATTGGACTTTAGTTTAAAAAAAACCTCATAAACATATTACCAAATAATTCATATTCATTGTTAAACTTAACATATGAAATTGCAGATTATCTATTATAATTACGGGATATCAGTTATATAAAAACTGCATACCAATTGGGTTCAACATTAAACAGTTTTACTTTTGAATATTAATTGGAAACCAAATGAACAACAATTTAGATTACATGAAATAAGAGTGCCATAGAATTGGTATTCAATTTGTATAAAATTGGTATTCAATTCATATATGATTTTTTTTTTACTTCATAATCTAAGACAAAAACTAAAAAAATAAAAAATGTATGAAGTTGATATCCAATCTGTATAAATATTCGAAGAAACAAATCTGACAGTGTAAAACAAAAGAAGAAAAATTGGTTTTTGAAATACTTTTAACTGATTAGAGTAAAAAAAGGAAAACAAATATTCCTATTTTGTTTTGAATCTCCTAAATTTATGGCAATTATGAATTATTATTAATGTATTCAAATTAATTACTATAACTAATTCCTTTTTTTACTTTTTATTATTTTTTAAAACTCATTTTTTATTGTTATTTTAAAACTTTTTTTTAATAAACTGTTATAACCTGAATTTTTTTATTGTTATAACTTGAAAGTTTTATTATACTGTCATAACTTGAAATTATTAGTCTTATATATGTCATTTATAAAATTCACTTTTTTTTTCATTGACGTACTTCATTCGTCTCAAATTATTTATTGTGATGGTTTTTAAAAATAATATCATAAATTATTTATCATTTAGAAGATTAAAATATTTTTTTTTTCTTTTTTTTTTCATTTCATCCTTAGAAGTAATTATTTTTGAAGACTACAATCATCTCAATCGAGTAAATTTTTAACAACAAACAATATATCCAGTATAATTTATTTATGAGGATAGTAGAGTGTGTGTCAACCTTAGAGGTAGAGAGGCAGTTTCCAGCTGACCCTCGATTCATGGAAAAACAATCAACAGACAAAGAATAAAACTTTTAAAACTATTGATGATACTCTTAATAAACAATGGTGATAGTTAAAGTAGGAAAAGAGAATGAATGGTGATTGAGGTGTATTTTAATACATAAATGGTGATAAGTTAGATAGGAAAAGAAAACAACTACAAGTGTTAAACTTACAAAAAAATGACAATTCAAATATGTTCTTGATCATTAACTCATGTAAAAAATAATAATCTATTGATCAATAGTGTATAGAAACTTAACTCAAGTATTTGTTATTTTTAATTTTTCAAAAACAATATTTACCAATATGATAAATCATATTATTCTCCATCCTTATATAATGTCGCACATCAACAAATTCAAAGAACAAACCTACAAAAATGTAGGGTGTATAGTAGCACTACTACAAATAAGTTAGGATAATAGATAAAAGTAAGATTATTAAATAATAAGTAAAGACAAAATGAAAATACGATCACACCAAATCAATCGTTATTCAAAATGAATTTTTTATCGTTACCTAACGATGGATCAAACATTTAAGCCAAAAATACCGGGTTCATGAATTCTGCCGTAACACAAACAAAAGACACATTTAAAAGGTGTTGTTCTCTTTGTCAAAGTAATAGTGCCCCTTAATTAATTCAATCTTATGATGGTCAATAATATTAACTACAGAATTCAAACACATAATTTGTGTAAGATTTGTTAGGTAAACCTCAAACGTTGGAAGTTGAGCGTGTTTAGGACGTACAATCAGACGCTTAAGGGGTCTTACAAAACTAAGCTCCACACATGAGTCTCAAAACATTTTATCATAGCCTACCCCAGGCAAGTCCCGAAGCGAGTCCCAACACTACCTTTTACATCAATAAGAAAGAAAGTTGAATAGGCTTTGTCCTAGTTATAGTTTCCCCTAGATACAACTATATAAAACTGACAAATTTTTGGCCAAAAAATTACATTATTCTATTTTGGTTAGCTGCCAAATTATACTAGTATTTCTTTGTTAACATTCTTATCCATCCAAACATGTCACATCTATAACAGTCATCACCAAGTCACCCAACTAATTAGTTGTCTTTTGATTTTTGATTTTTTTAAAAATATACTTTTTATAATCTCTATGTCTGGCTAATACAAGTATCAAGTAGTGTGATACTCATGATGATGAACAAACTATTGAAGAACGAGTGCACATTATATTTTAGATGAATTTTGTATTATAATTTTTAAAAATATAATTCTTATAAGAAAGAATTCGGAATCAATTATTAAAGCATTATTTGAATTAAGACTTAAGAAACAGATTCGTATTAGCCTATAATCATTACAATCTCACAAAATAATTCATTTTTGGCGTGGCAATACAAAAAAAAAAAATATATTAAAGTAACACGGATTCCCTACATAAATTATGTTCTCATAATAAATTAATATTACCAAATATTCTGGGAAATAAAATATTTTTAATAATTATAGTATTCGACCATGTTTTGCATTTATAATCTTTACTTTTTGAAATACAATATCTTTCTGATAATGGAAAACGATCCTTTAGAAGTTTTGAAAAAGTTCGAATTCAGCTATACATTTAATAATTGGGTGGAAACATATTTTTAAAAATATAATTTACTATAATCTGATACATCTTTTTCTCTTGTCAATATTGTTTGGATTGTTGTTACCTATTGTACGATGGTCATGCTATTTGTTGTTAGTTTAAATATATTGTTACTAAAAAATTATCTTGTCACTAAATTCACTATTATATAATAACACAAAGTCTTATATTATAAAACGATCGTTTAATATGATCAAATCTTAATGCCACTTTTTTATTATTTATTTATTGTGGCTTGTATATTAAATAAATAAATAAATTATATATGTACGTGTTTATCACACTCCTAGTCCTCTCATGCAAAAATTCAGCATCATTCTTGTGAAAAGAAAAATAATTAATTAAAAAAAAGAATAGGGACCAATATTATTACTACTATAACTTATAATATTTCTTTACTGAACTTTGCCAATTGCTATAAATGATGCTAATTGGTAGGGTTAGAACTTAGAAGTCTTTGCATTTTTTACATATATTTATATATAATTCCTTTTTACAATAGTTAAACTAGCATATATTATTGTTAAATTTATAGTATGTAGATTACAATATACTATAATGTATATATATATTTATTAATAAAAAAATAAACAGTGAATTCGAACAACTATTCCACTAAGGTCCCAAAGATAAGTCCTTTCATATTCCAAACCACAATTGAAAATACACACATAATAACCATATGCTCTAATAAAAATATCTTCTATTCAAGACTTTGTTTGCTATTCTTTTTCTCCAATCACATTAAATTCCTTCATAAAAAATAAATAATTCATTCACTAAAAACGATTGATGTACATACCCCCAATTCTTTTTGTTCAGTCAATACCTTAGATATTTTCCTCCATGTAAGTTCTTCTTTCTTATGACACTAAAATATTGTTTTTATCGTAACTGATAGAGTTATTGTTACGTGATTAGTATATCAGATTAATGAGTCTTTTATAGAAATGCAGGGTATTATTGTGTTAGATCGTGTGTATAGCGTGAGCTTTAGTATACGGGGTTGTCTTTTTTTATGTGTGGTATATTAAATTCTATGTGCTATTTGTATGGTCTTTCTTGTTTATTGATGATTTCTTTGTTCTTGTTTTGTGTATGGGTTGAAGCTGAAGTTCCCAATTATAGTTGACACATGGGATTGAGATTGGGGTTAATCTTTGCTGATAAAGTTACAGTCTTTGAGCCAAAACAAGTTGAATCAGTATGGAATCACAACTGGGTTTGATTGAAAAATCATTTAATGTTAAATACTCAGATGGGGTTAGAGAAGCTCTTGATGAATTTCCTGATAGTTTTACAATTACTGATCCCTCTATTTCTGGTCACCCTATTGTTTATGCATCAAGGGGTTTCTTGAAAGTATTTGGTTATTCCAAGAATGAGGTTTTAGGGAAGAATGGAAGGGTATTTCAAGGGCCTAAGACTAATAGAAGATCAGTTTTGGCGATTCGAGAGGCGATTCGTGAGGAGAGGGGTATACAGGTTAGTTTGTTGAATTATAGGAAGGATGGGACACCCTTTTGGATGTTGTTTAATATGTGTCCTGTTTATAGTGAGAAGGATGGGAGGGTGGTTCATTTTTTGGGAATTCAAGTGCCTATTTTGAGGAGGAGAAATTCATTAGGTGGTGGAATTGGGAGAAATGGAGGAGTATGTTATGATGGAGGTAATTGTAGGGAGTATGTCTATAAGTGTTGTAGGAGGGAGGTTTGCTCGAATTCGATTATGGAAGTGGATAGAGAATTATCGGTTGATACAGGTTCAGGGTTGGACCATACAGGTATGTGTTTATTCATTATGCTTCTTGAAAGTTCTCTCAATTTTTGTTGTTTATAGTGGTGGACTTATCGTTTCATTTTCATCGTAAATATGCTCATTAAGATGTTTGTGATTTCGTCTCTGTCACCGTTAGAACATGATTTTGATATTTGTTGCACTAATCTCCAATCATTTGAGTGTTGTAGTCTTTAGCTTATGGTTCTAATTTGTTTTTAATGGTCGCCTTTGCTCCTTGGAGCAATGGTAAAGTTGTCTCCGTGTGATACATAGAGCCGTGGAAGCAACTGCTAATGCTTGAATTTAGTTTAGGCTGTCTACATCACACCTCTTGGGTTGCTGCTCTTCCCAGGACCCTACACGGGGTTGCCCTTTTTTTCTCTTAAGCTTAAATTCATGTTTTGACTCATTTTCATCAGTTGCTTGAGTTAGGACTTGGTTATGCTTTGGGTGCATACACCTTTCCCATCACTTTGTGTTGGAGTTTCGACGTGCAGATTAGAAGTCCTAGTCAGTATGTATAAAATATAAAAGTTCGTCCAGCTACCTTGTACGGCACAAGGACTTTGTTTCCCATTTTTGTGCATTTGGATTATCTCTGTTTCATTTCCATTCTTAAATCCTAGTGTAGAGTTTCCTTAGTTTTGTTACTTTAGGTTCAATTTATAGGATTCCTTTCATAAGGATTATGTATCACAGAAGTAGATGTTGAAGGACCTTGTGAAGCAAGTGATCAAGAGAAGACAAAAGCCAGTGTTGCTGTCAACAACATAATGTCCGTGTTGGCAAACTACAGTGAGTTGAATGGCAGACTGGTCAGTGACAGGAGATGCTGTCAATCGGGAACGAGTCTGCTCAGTGCATCCTTAAATATATCTTTTGGTAGAATAAAACAAAGCTTTGTATTGTGAGTTTTTTTGAATTCCTAATTTTCTTGTTTTGATGACCGATATGATCTGTTCTTGGATGGACTTAACACTTTCTCTTGGAATATCTTTCTGAAACGTGCAGAACTGACGTGCACTTACCAGACATGCCAATTGTCTATGCAAGTGATGCCTTCCTAAAATTAACAGGTGCTAAAGCTGTAGCTAATTTACACTAGTGTAAACTTTTGTTCATTCCATGGGATGTTCTCATTGTTTATGGGTTTGGGTCTATTTCTTGTGTTCATAAAAAGAGCATGAGGGCTTACTCTAACTAATATTGCTAACAGGAACCATTCTTTTCTTCAATAGGCTACTTGAGACATGAAGTATTGGGTCGTAATTGTCGGTTTTTAAGCGGGGAGGATACAAACAGAGGCACACAATTTCAGGTAATTTTTTCTTTGCAGATCTGCTCTCATTTGCTTAATTTCGCTTGTTGCATTGCTAATTGCTACATCTTTGGATAAGAGATTTGGTGCCCTTCGTAAGATTGAGATTTTCTTACGTGGGGGAAGTGCTAAGGGAAGACACGTGGTTGAGCAGCTGATTGCAGTCCTTATTGCCTTTTTTTCTCACTTTGCAGATAAAACAATGCATCCAAAATGAACAACCGTGTACTGTACATATCTTAAATTACAGGTTGGTTCCGGTCATTGCATAACATTTAGATAAGAATTGTTTCCTTGTTATTAAGGCTCAATCTCTTGGTGGTTGCGTGTTTCCTTTCAGAAAAGATGGAATCTCATTTTGGAATTTTCTTCACATCTCACCGATCCGGAGTGCTTCAGGAAAGGTAATATTTTTAACTAATAGGTACATATTTACTAGCATTGTTGTATGGGATAGAGTGTTGGCCAGTCAAGACTGCCCATGTCCAGAAGATGCTGAGGATGCCCAAATGGATGTGTGGGCATACTAGGAGAAATAAGATTAGGAACGAAGTTATAGAGCAAGGTGGGATTGGCCTCTATGACGGAAAAAATGAGGAAGCACACACTGAGATGGTTTGGGCATGTGAAGAGGTGCGCGGATGCGCCAGTTAGGAGGTGTGGAAGGTTGGCTTGAGCAGGAGTTATGAGAGGTTGAGGTAGGCCAAAAATGAATGGGGTGGGTAGAGGGGTGGGGGAGGTGATTAGAATTGAGAGTTCGCTTTGCCAGTGAATATGCCGCACCTAGCAGTTAGAAGAGTTGGCCAGACGGGTAGTAAAACGTGACACATCTTTATCCTACTGAGGACCCTAGATAGAAAGCTATGGAGATTGAAGATTAGGGTAAAAGGTTAGTAGGTAGCCAAGTATGGTCGCCCGTTAGGTGGGAGAGGCCAGGGGGCTTGCCACATATCCTTTCTACTTATTAGTAGTAGTATCTAGTAATCATGTAGTTTCTTATTCTTCTGTGTTTCTACTATCTATTGCTTCATTTTGCATTGTTTCTTGAAATTTTGTTGTCGTTTTTTCTTCTTGTCCCTTCTATGAATATCTTCCCTTTTAAGTCGTGAGTCTATCAAAAACAGTCTCTCTACCCTACAAACAAAGGCGAATCTAAGATTTTTCGAACATGGGTGCACCAAGAAAAATGTATTAAGTGAGAATTGATCCTTAGTCCTCAAGGTCAAAAGCTCAACATTTAACCATGTGGACCAGTTTGACCTTTTATAGTACAAGTGCCAGAATATAATATTATACAAATTTTAGAAAATATATACATAAAATATCTAGTTTTACGAAGAGACCACGGGTTCCGGTGCCCTTTTTTTTGCCTTTAAATTCGCCACTACCTACAAAGGTACGGGTAAGGTCTGCATACATCTCATTCTCCCCATACCCCTTTGGTGGGATTACATTAGGTATGTTGTTGTAGGTACATATTTACCATCCTTTATTTTTATTTTGTATAATGTTGGCCTAAGATGAATTTAAAAGGGGAACATGGTCAGTGAGGATTCATACAAGCGACCCCAATTTGTTTGAGATTGAGGCTTAGTAGTTGTTATAGTTGTTGTAGGTACATGTTTAAAAGAGGTATCTTTTAATATGTAACTTCTCTATTTTACTTAAATTGCATTTGAGGGAGGACTAATAAATTAATAATTTTGTAACTACAAATGTAGTATCATGAATGAACGCCAGACATGGGTGTGTTAGCCATGAGCTCAATAAAACAACAATAATAATTGTGTATCTTGCGGAGCGTAACTGAAATGAGCTTAATGAAGAAGTGCGGATTCATTTAGCCGAACCCAACTCGTTTGGGGATGATGTGTAGCTATAGTTGTTGTTGTTGTTCCCGTATCTTGTGGATCAACTTCTTGAGTTCACTCTTATAGAGGATTTTTATTCATCTAAAGAAGTGAGACTGATTAATTTCTTATTTTCTTTTTCGTGTCACATTGAAATGAAAGGAAGCATACAAGAAGAAAACTGTTTGTATTTAAACTAGTTCTAGTAGAGTTTTGAATGAACAAGCTCTGTAGTCCCAAGAGTAAGTTGGCCGAAGAGCCGAGACAAGCTATGTTTCATTAGTTGATTTTGTTTAGAGTTCCAAGCCAATTGTAGGTTCACTGGTGTCATAAATTAGTGGCATCACCGCTGCCTTTGTCAAGATTATGACACTCTAATGATTCCCACACCTACCTATCAAGGTGATATATAGTCTATTAACAGAACATATCCAGTTATCCACATATTTTTCTCAATGTAAACAACTTCTTGACAGGTTCTTTTAGGTTAATGTCATGTTACATCTTCTTAGACATGCCTGTTAGTTGTTCCAGTTTTACAAATATGGGGTTATGAATTAGAAATTTATCAGTTACCTTTGCATACATTATGCTTCAATCAAGATTCGAGATGCGAGTTGGTTCCAGGCATCAAGAGTAATGGATGGACTAAAATTCTTCTTTGCTTTATATTAGGAACCAATGCTCGAAAATATTTGAGTTTTTGTCCATAGATTTAACTATTACTGATGCTCACACACTGTAATACTCTAAAGAAGAAATAGGAAAGCTGGTATGGTTTTCGTTATGTGCTCTCTAATTAGTTTGTGGCGATTAGTGCTAGCCATAATGTTCCAAGAACTTAGCGAAAACAGGATTATATGATGTCTATCCAGTCTCCTGTAGATGATTGCAAGTGACAGAGACGTTGGACGAAGCTAACAGGGAAGAAATGGAAGTAGAGAGCGAAATCAATTGTTAACTGCTTTGTGTAGGTAGTGAATCAAGCTGGCGTTTATGTTGGACAAAGTCAATTAATACAAACTAACCTAACGAAGCTCAGTCTCAATCCACTTCTCAATATTGGATTGAGATAGGTCTGAATGAAGCGACATGGACAATGAGGATTCACATAGCTGACCTCAACTAGCTTACAATTGAGGCGTAGTTGTCCTACTGTTGTTGGAGCTCAGTGACAAGTCACATTAGACATTTTCTGCATAGTTTATCATTTTCTGGGACAACACAACTTAGGCTACTTCTACCTACTGCTGCTTGTTGAAATATTTAGTCCTACTTGAGCTAACCCCTTGTTGTTCTGTCAATTTGGTTGCATAGGTTACGTACTTCGTTGGCATTCAGATAGAAGATACTAACGAGGCTCGGGAAAAACAAGGGCTAAATCCAGAGATGAGGCATCGCAGTGTTGTCGCTGCTGTAAAGGTTGCTGTGAGAGGGTGGTCAATGGGTGCAAGCACCTCCTAGTTCTTGAAGAAATTTGTGTTTCCTTTTTTGTTCTGATAAACACATTGAACTCTGCTGAAAAAATGTACTCTTATATAGCTCATTGGTACCAGGAAAAAAAAAACAAACATAAACAGTGTTTTATGGTAATTTAAATTTTATCTTTTCTTTGTCATGTATCCGGATACCAAAATGATCTCTTATAATCACTTATATATTGAATAGGAGAAAATGACTTTTTTAGATATTTTTGGTTTTATGCATTCAAAAGATGTCCACAAATATGTGATTTACTAGCGAATAACTTTGTTTGACTAATTTTAATTAATTGAAAAGCTTGTCTAATTTATTGAAGGAAAAGGTAATAAGTGAAATAAAACCCCAAAAAACAAAAACAATAAAACAAGAATACTAAAGATAAGAACAATAGAAATAGAGCTGACATTTCTTATTCTTCCAACAAGTATCATCAAGTTCATCCAATATGACCCTTTATGCTTTTTTTTAGCGTTACGTAGAGACATACAAAAATATTAGTCATAAACATGACATTAATATAAAGATAATGGATAAGATTATAGAGGTGTAAGGTTACAAGAATAATGGTTATAAAGGTGAAAGTTATCTTCATAGAAGTAATTAATGGAGATAACTAGTGAGATCACTACTAAAAAATACTGAAATTAGCTACGAACTTCGTCGTTAGTCCGCTATTTTGCTAGCAAACGAAAATATATCGCTAAATAAGATTAGCAACAAATTTTATTATTTAGCTACAAAATTTATTCGAAAGAAACTTCTTGATATAGCGAACATTCACACTATAATATTTTATAACACTTTTGAATTAAGTAATGAGCATTTATTCACAATTTTAACGAAGTTAGGAACAATCGACAATAGAAATAAGTGAAGAGACTTTAAACGAAATACAATGACTTTTAAGGAAAATTCAATTTAGATTTACATATCAATAGAATGCAATAATGTAATAAAAAACATTACAAACACCCAATTATTTGATTAATTAAATTTAAATACACTCATGTTCTTGCAACACGAGTGAAATACACACCTAGATTCTCGCCAAGTTTAGAGTGTTTTCAATACTCCTCTTGACTTTTTATTAAGAGTTCTATGCTCCTACATGAGTTTGAAACCACTTGCTATGTCATGTGATAGATATGTGGTGCATCTACGTTTAATTAGTCAAATAGAAGAGTATTTTTAAGACTGTTAATAGGTCGGAGACAAAACTAACAATTTGAGCCAAATTCAAAAGTATTTTCATGTTGCTTGTGACCTCAATTATATTTTACCTAATTAATTTAACTAATGAATTTTAGGTTAAACAGTTTCACTATGATATCCAAACATGTCTTAATAACAATGTCCAAATTGTTTGCATTATTTGTGTAAATCAAAGAAGAAAAACCCAATTCTTGAGAGAATACAAATGGTTTAATTGTTGCAGCCTGCAGGTAGCTACAGCCTACATACTTGCATTTAATTCAAGCATTTTAATAACCATGCTGACCGACAAAATATTAAAGTTTCTAGTGGACCTTTATTATACAAAATTAATTAGGACTAGTTGACTTAGACTGTCAAAATTAATCATGCCCTTCTGGACTTTTTAAGATTATTTAAGAGCAACTTTCACATATAAAAAATGTAAAAATTATATTCGTATGTTAGAGTTATAGTTTGCATAATTGCACTTCATAACAAATTTTATGTTTGCTATGAAGCTTTTGATTTGTATAATTCGCTACAAATATCCAATTTTATACAAATTGTTCAGTTTTGTATAAATTCATTTATACATTGTAAGTTGTATAATAAGATCTGTATTTGTATAATTAAAAGTATAGGACGAAAATATATGTATTTGTGTTTGTATATACACTTTTCTCTCGCTTAATACAAATACAAACACATTTTATACATTTTATACCGAAAGGGAATGTTTGCTGCGAATTATAATTAAAATAAACTATGACTATAGTATTTAATTTGAATTAATAGTTTGTTATTTAATACAATTTTCCCATTATTTAAACCTACACAACTCTAACAAATACCATAGGTAAGTTATGCCATCAAAGAAGAGTTACCCGAATTTGACTAAATTTGGATTCACGTCGAAAAATTTAAAAATTGGAGAGTAAAACACTTCCTAACAAAAACATTTAACTCCATAAAATTCATGAAAGTTGATCTTATGACATGTAGTGATATATCTAGATCATAATTTACTGATAAGTAATTGACTTTAAACTTAATTAGTATATACACATCAACTTGATATCGATGTATAACAATAAGGATTAGTGGTGAAATGATAATTGCTTATTCATTCTTAATCATAAATTTTGAGTTTGAATCTTAATATAGAGTCCTTTTTGTTAGGGAAAGCGTTACCTTCAATGCGTCAGACTTCCTGGCATGAACTCGAATTTAGTCAAGCTACATGAGGTCTTTTTCTAAAATTATATTTTTATAAATATTATTAACTTTAAATATTGTATCCGTCGATCATCCAAAACTTGTTTGATTGTGAAAGTTCACAAGTGCTAAACTTTAGGACTTTAACTTGTGACTCTTGTGGAAATATCATCTAAAAATAGCTTTCGTGCTCGTGTGAACATGGATAAGAGATGTCATCATGGTTACTTTTATTATAAGATATTTTATGTTGCTTAATGGGCAAAAATATATGGAGTTAATAGAGACTGTGATAGAAAACCAAAAGCAATGGGGGCAATTGTATCATTAATTAATTATATATATAGTATGCAATTTATTCAACCATGAGAAAACCTTAAAGTCAATACATGAAACGTAATATGACGCTTTTTATTAGAAAAACTATCTAATACACAACTTATTTTACCATACAAAAATCTCCTCTCTTGTTTTCGGATACATCACTATACGCGATATATTGATCGGATACATCACTATACGCGATATATCAATCGGATACATCACTTAACGTGATGTATCGGGACGTCGCGATGTATCGAAATGTTAAGTGATGTATCCGGGACCGAGATTCGATGTATCGGGGAGTTGAATGATGTATCCGAAATCAGGACGCAATGTATCGAGACGTAAGCGATGTATCGAGATGTTGAGTGATGTATTTGAAATCGAGATGTGATGTATCCGAAATTAGGACGTGATGTATTGAGACGTTTTGGGATGAATTCGAGTTCCACCAATTTTAAGGAATTTTTGTAATTTAGAAAAGAGTAGGGATAAAGATGTAATTAGTTATTAACACTACATGTTTTGTGTACAATTCCCTTTTATTTAACTATTTGATATTTGAAACTCACCAGATTGATCAATCTAAATTGTGTCACATACTCACGTAGGATTTATTTTAAAAAGCATTTCCAAAACTCAAACCGAAGACATTTGATTGACCTATTGGTAGAGGAAAAAATCAATATTTATTAAACTTCATGGATTTTAAGTCCATAATAATATCAAATGTTAGTAACACGTTTTGTATTGATTTATATATATAAAATAAATTTATTAATACAATTGTGAGTGATTTTTTTTTAAAATTATTGAATTAGACCAAATCGATCCATATATACATAATATTCTCATGACTCCCATATATAGTTAGTTTGGAACATGAATTGTTAAATCATCAATTATTTTAAAATTATTGAATCAAACCGAATCGATCCGTACCTAATATTCTTACTTCCATATATAGTTTAATTTAGAAGGTGAAATGTTAAATCAGCAAACCTGTACAATAAATTCTCTTTGTTTCATCCAAATCAAACAGCTAGGCATTGTACCATATCTAAGAATACCTAATGGAATTGACATTTACTTAATTAGAGGCAACAAACTTTAGTAAATGGCAACTTATATAAGTATACTATATTAAAGTCTCACTATAACATGTCGATATAATAACATTTCATTATAACAGTTTAATTTCTTTGATTAGTGACATCATTATAAGGTCATATGTAGAAAGTTTACCTTTTTATAACAATCAATACTCAAATATTATGAAATTGTAATAGATATATTATGTGTAAACATAAAATATTAAAATATTTACGATAATTATCGTTCATTAATGTTATGCAATAGTAAATTATAAATACTTTTTTAAAAAAAAGTTATATAATACACCAGTCATGAAATTTTTGAACACGTGTCAGCATATATCCTAAAGGGAAAAAGAACAAATATACTCCCGAACTATCGTAAATGATATGCAGATACCCTCCGTCATACTTTTAGGACATTGGTGTCCCTGCCGTCCAAAAACTAGAGCATATATATCCTTTATACTAACAGGCATACGCGTGTCACAATCTTATCCACCGATCTAACATTTATTAAATATCGGATCAACGGATAAAATTGTGCCACGTGTCCCTATTTAGTCTTCCGTTAGAGTGAAGGGCATAATTACTCTAGTTTTTGGAGTTTGGACGACAGGGACATCAATGTCCCAAAAGTATGACGGAAGATATCTGCATATCATTTACCATAGTTGAGATATATTTGTCCTTTTTCCCTATTCTAAAAGTTCAAGATCAAGATTCATTCTCTGCCAAACAAACATAAAAAGAAGGAAATATAAAGAGATAGGTAAAAGTAAATCAACCAAAGTCCATTTAAGACAATATAACAAAAAGGATTTATATTATTCTTCTTTAAATAAATAACAACTCAAATAGTAATAATTGTTTTTGGAAGTCAAAATGATCAGACCAATACAAGAACTTCCTCTCTGGTTCTCTACATATTTAGCATTAATTGATTACTTTCGCCCAATCTTTATGCATGCATTTCCCCTACCCTTCCCTACCTTTTATTTTCTGTTCTATTCATGTTAAAGTCTGATTAAATTTGAATTCGCATCGAAAAGTTTTATAATGCGGAGTAAAACGCTCCCTAACAAAGGTAAACTCCGTATCCAAGGGGGCTCCAATCCGAAACCTCTAATTAAGGATGACAGAGTACTTTCTCCCCTACATTCACCTCTCCCTGCAGTGGCACCAAAAACTTGTTGCGCCCAAACGCACACACAAGTGTACGTGGTCGTGCAAGTTTTAAAGTAACTCTTTTTAAGAGCCGGATATAGTACCCACAGGGACTTAAGATTAGATCGTATTCAATTCTTCCAACAATTAGAATTTAGAGCAAGTGTTATCAAGAAGAGTGATATATAGTTTAAATAATTAATTATCTAAATAGTGAAGTAAACTACTATGATTCAATTTCAATTGGATTTCAAACAATGACTTGGGGAATTCCAGGGTTGCAGCCTGCTATGGATTCATGCAGATTATCTCATTTAATGGATGTCAATCAATTATCGAATCACTGATTACAGGGTTAAATGTATGATTATGGTCTCCCGACCTTTAATCGCCTACGATAATTGACAGCCTAACTACATTGTTGAGCGGGGATAAACTGAACCAATTACCGAGCATTACGTTTTCATCATGTCTATTAACCAAACAAGGTTTCTAGGTATATCCATATCCTAGATACAAATCAACCCTAAACCTAGAGAAGATCATGCTCCTTTTGCCCCACATTCTATCCTCTTATTCCTCTCCAGAGTTTAATTGGGACAATACATTTATTTCAATGGTGGCCAGTCACGAAATACTAAATTAAGAACAAAAGAGAGATTCATATGATAATCAAAATTAATCCATCAAAGTCAATAAAATACAATCATTATGTAGCCACAACCCTTAAACTAGGAAATTTAGCTACTCATAATACGATTCTCAATCTTGAAATATTCAATTAACATAAAAGAGATCAAAGAGATTAAAACAAGATTGAGTTGATTTATTTTAAGTGCTTTAAAGCTAAAACGATAAGAATAAATCAAAAGTAATAAGTTAAATTTCTAACTTATGACTTTTTAACTTATAAATCAAAAACTAAATGTCAATTCAAACAGACTTGTCTTTCCACTTTCTTACACAATTAAACTTTCAAATTTCACACTAATTAAATTGATTCCATTCATTTAAGAACCTATCAAACTACTCCACTAGTATTATTTTTATTACTTATATCAACTTCCCATTTTTTTTATTAAAAAAATATCCCCTCAAGAAAACACATAAATTTGAACTTCAAGCATTCTCCCTCTTGTTATTATGGCATTTAATATTGTATCTTTTTCTTTCATTTTTGCTCTTTTCCTTCTATTCCCTCTTTCATGTAATTCATCACACAAACATGATACTAGCCAAAAGAGCTACCACCGACAACATAGTTCATCATCATTTGACCAAAAAAACTCAGATCACACGAAGGGTAAATGGATTCTTCTTCATAAATCCATTGGTATCTCAGCCATGCACATGCAACTTCTACATAATAATAAGGTTGTCATTTTCGATCGAACGGATTTCGGTTCTTCTAACCTCTCCCTTCCTCCGGGCAAATGCAGGTACGACTTGAACTATCTGATCATCTCATCTCATCATTCGAATACTCAACATGACTTTTGGAATTGGACATACAAATTATTTGTAATTCTAGTTTTGAACGAATATTTATACATATTAACTGAATTTCTTAGTTTCACCGTCCTATTAAAAAAACATCAACTAATTAATATTATATATCTTAACCGCGAAGGATTAGAAATAACATTTATTTTTTTATTTACTTAATTATATTTTCAACAGGTATAATGACGAAGCCATAAAAGTAGATTGCACAGCTCATTCTATCCTTTACAATGTAGCCACCAATACGTACCGTCCGCTCATGGTTCAAACGGACGTTTGGTGTTCGTCAGGTGCCGTTAACTCTAACGGCACCCTTATACAAACAGGTGGATACCACGAGGGTGAACGTAAAATACGGTTATTTTCACCGTGTACTGACGAAGAAACTTGTGATTGGACGGAACTTCAACAGAATCTCACCGTTAAACGGTGGTATTCAACCGATCATATACTTCCTGACGGACGTATTATGATCATAGGAGGAAGAAGTGCTTATAGTTACGAGTTTTTTCCACAGAATTCTAACACTAATTATGTTTTTCACCTTCCCTTTTTGAAGGAAACAACTGATCCTAAAGAAGAAAACAATTTATATCCGTTTTTATACCTTTTACCCGATGGAAATGTGTACATTTTCGCGAATCAACGATCAATTGTGTTAGATTACACGAACAATAGAGTTGTTAGAGAGTTTCCAGTAATTCCCGGTGAGAAAAGGAGTTATCCGGCGACTGGATCATCGGTAATGTTACCGATCAAATTAGTCGCCGGAGATTTTTCTCCGGTGGTGGAGGTGATGGTTTGCGGTGGTGCTAATGGTGGCGCGTTTTTACAAGCGGCGGTAGGTGGATTTATGCCTGCTTCGAGGACATGTGGGCGGATTAAAATAACGGATCCGGATCCTAAATGGGTCATGGAGGATATGCCTTTGGGTCGGGTCATGCCGGATATGTTATTATTGCCTACGGGCGATGTGATTATATTGAATGGAGCATCAAAAGGGACAGCCGGGTGGGAAAGCGCGGTGGATCCGGTATTGAACCTGGTTTTATATGAACCGGGTCAACCCAACCCGAATAAAAGATTTAGTGTACTCAACCCCACTAGTATACCAAGGATGTACCACTCATCATCGACGTTGTTGCCAGATGGCAGGATATTAGTGGGTGGAAGTAATCCGCATATAAGGTACAACTTCACAGGCGTAAAGTACCCTACGGAGTTAAGCTTAGAAGCATTTATGCCACCTTACTTGAGCCCACACCACTCTCATCTCCGTCCATCAAACACAACCGTTGAAGGACCCGTATCGTACGGTCAGAAATTCTTCATCACATTTACACTCGGGGTTTCTCAGGATATGAAGGACGTCATGGTAACAATGATTGCACCTTCATTTACCACACACTCATTCGCGATGAATCAACGATTGTTAATTTTGGACATTGTGGAAATTCAACAACTATCGTCGTTTGCTCAAAAGATCACGGTGTATGCCCCTCCATCACGTAATATTGCACCGCCGGGTTATTATATGGTGTTCGTGGTTCACAAAGGCGTTCCTGGACACTCAATTTGGGTAAAAATGCAGTAAATTTTTATAGTACCTTTTTTTTTTTTTTGGTGTTGGAATTGGTAGTTTAGAATTTAGTAGGTGCATTATTATTTCACTATAGGTAGTTGGAATAGAAATTTAAGTACCATTGAGAAAAGGTCACCATTATTTCCCAAAAAAGAAAAACAAAAGATTGGTGTATTTTTTTTTTTTTTTTTTTGTTGGTATAGTTGCCTAGCTTTCACTATAGAGGCCTAGGTGAGTGATTGTTTTTAGAATACAAATTGAGAATAAGTTGGGGCATGTACCTGACCTAAATACCCAACAATGAGAAGGAAAATTCCTTCTTTCTAGCAATTATGTTTTGGTAAGATGTAAAGTTGTTAACATATGATTATTGGTTTGATTAATTATGTGCACAAATTTTGATATATTTACTTGTGACAAAGATAGTCGATGCAATCATTCAATTATATTGCTCTCTTTGTATGTACAATCCATATTCACATGTTAGACCTGACTGATGTGTTTGATACAGTGATGTGTTCAGGATTTTTTTTA
The DNA here is from genome assembly GCA_029582685.1 of Solanum piurae. Classification (NCBI taxonomy): domain Eukaryota; kingdom Viridiplantae; phylum Streptophyta; class Magnoliopsida; order Solanales; family Solanaceae; genus Solanum; species Solanum piurae. The sequence continues at coordinate 20,517 of JAJOOO010023934.1, forward strand.
AGGAGTTTGAAAAATAATACTTCAAATTTGAACTTGCACCATAAGGTGAATTTTGATCCCTCAATCTCTAAGTCGACCTATTGCTGATAAGGATGATTTTGAAAAGGATGAAAAAAAGAAAATGATAAAAAGAGGAGTAATCAGTGCACATTGAAAAAGGATGATAAATAGAAAAAGATGACAAGTGGAGTAAACAATGCGTCAATATCGATGAAAATATGAGTGTAACTTTTCCCGTGTAACAATGGTATTCATCCGTGTGAAGATTAATAAGAGAGATAAAGTGAGATATTTACTAAAAAAACGTATCAAAATATAATTCTGATTGGGATTCTAAAAAGTAAATAAAAGAAAAGAAAAATATGAGTCCAAAAAAATCAACTCACTAACCAAAAAAATAGTAAATAAATCGGGTAGATCCTTTTAAATCGTGTATATTGTTATTTTTTAATAAATTGTCATGTTTGTAATTAAAAGGGAAAAGGGTCTGAAAAATACTTCAACTTTCGACGAAATTGTTGTTACAATACCAAATTTTATGGAAGACCTTTTACCCCCTGCACTATTTAATATTGTATTTTAAAGGTCTATATGTTCCCACATGGACACATTACTATTTAAAATGATGCAATATTTATGATGTCCACGTGGACACATTACTATTTAAAATGATGCAATATTTATGATGTCCACGTAGACACATATATACCTTTAAAATACACTATTGAATAGTACAGGGGGGCAAAAGGTCATTTCCAAAGTTTGGTATCGTAACAACAATTTTGACCAAAGTTAGAGTATTTTTCAGATTTTTTTCCCTAATTAAAATGTTATTGTTGTAAATAAAAAGGTTAAAATAATATTATGTAAATTATGGTCTTGGAATGTATATTATTGTAATTTTTTCATATTATATTTAGGAGGTTTAAAATCTAAATATATACATACAAAATTTTTAAAATAACTTATATATAGGGAAACTTATATAAATCCCTCGAGTTTAGGAGTTAATTACTTAAGTACACTCTAGTTTACAATATTACGTATCCTACCAAATTCTGGTGTGTCCAGATACATGTATCTCATGAGAAATTAGGTAAAAATTAAGGGTGATTTGTTCTAGATACATTGTATCTAAGTAGATTCACCTGTGTCTAGGATACATAACAAATTTTGCTCGACTTCCTCATTTCTCTTCTATCTCGCTCACCACTATCCTATGTATCTGGTACTAGATACATGTGAATCACACCAGATACATACACATACATATATCTAGTGTGATTCACATGTATCTGAGATACATAACGAATCTCACTTGCCTCTCTTCTCATCTCGCTTGCCTTTAGTGTATCTGATAGCATAAATACATGTATCTAAGTGTATCTTTCTTAATATATGGTATAAAACTCTTAGTTAGTGATAAGATACATAATATTTTAAAAGTATAAATAATAGTAACAATTTATAAGGTAGTATAGTATGTCTCATTTTATAATTTTTCCTTGTATATATCGAATAACGAGTAAACCCCTCGCCATCCTCTAGATCCATCCTCCATTTGATAAGTCCCTGTTCAATGCTATATGCATGTTCTTTTGACTTGGTAGTGAAACTTTAACAGACTGGTGAAATTAATAAGGAAGTTGTAAAGCAGGTGGGGATGGGACCCTAAGATTAAAACACAAAGGGGAGCCCCCTATCTTTGTTTTTATTAGACAGTACAATTGTAAGAGGGCAGAAGTGTATCTATTGGACCATTAAATAAACCTTTGTGATATTGTGGTGGGCACAAGTGATGAACAAATAAAGAAAAAGTCTACACTCATTACTCATCACCCCACAAAGTAGCAAAAGAAAAATCAAGAAAATTACTCCCTCCCTTTTGATTTAGGTGAAAGATTGATCAATATTTGATTGGACACAAAAATAATAATTTATGATGTGGAATAAGTGCTTATAGGAGAATTCATCTAGAATAAAAATGAAACGATTAAAGTCGATTAGGTTCATTTTTATTTTGACTAAGTCGTATTCAAAATCGTGGTTTAATAACAAAAAGATTTCCTAGACAAAAAAATAAAAATTGGGGAAGAGGTTTTAAGGCCTCTTTTATGGAAGATACTAAAAGGGGAAGAACAAAATAATAACAAAAACTTCTTGAGATTTTCTCTCATGCCTTCCATTCTTTGCCGAAGACTTAGTCGAGCTCCAAACAAATACCAAACATCGAATAGCAAATAAAAAAAGAGAGGGAAAAGTTTATCAAATTAAATGGAGATGCGGGGTATCGATCCCCGTACCTCTCGCATGCTAAGCGAGCGCTCTACCATCTGAGCTACATCCCCTGACTGATTTAAATAATTAGCACAACTAATATTATCATCTAAAAAAAATCTATTGAACAGAGTCCCTTTGTTTGAAGAAAGAAAAAGAGGTCATTATATGTAGTTTAATTAAGAGCAACTTTCACATATAGCAAACAAAAAAATCATATTTGTATGTTATAGCAAAGTTTGCATAATTGCGCTTCATAGCAAACATATATATGTATAATTTGCTATACATATACAATTGAAAGTTATGTCTATTTCGCTATACATATATACAAAAAGAAGCAATTGTATAATTCGTTGGCTCCTCTTCAGATTTGTATAATTTCATTGGCATGTCATTTGTATAAATTGTTGTTTGCCTCTCGTTTGTGTAAATCGTTGACAAAAATATTTGTATATCAAAAATCGCTCTCTCTTTCGCTTTATACAAAC
>JAJOOO010023935.1:0-18894 GCA_029582685.1 Solanum piurae
TAAAAGAAAGAAAACAAGAACATGGTTCTTATATAATAATTTAATTAAGAAGAAAATGTGTTTAAAAAGAAAAAATAATATACTTATTCGAAAAAGGACATTTTTGACCCATTTAGTAACTATAGGGGCATTTCTGGACCAAAGTATTGACTGCAACGGCATTTTTGAACAAAAGTATTGATGACAAGGGCATTTTTGAGTCAAACTACAAAACGGAGGGCATTTTTGTTCCTTTCACATAGTTTAAGGGCATTTTTTACCCTTTTCCCTATTAGAAATGACTCAAAAATATTTTCTAATTCTAGTAATACATGTTAACATTTTTTTTACTTTACTTTGACAATTATTTTAGTTTTCTTTTGATTCGTATTTTATTTTTTTGAATTTTTTTTACTTGTTTGTGTAAATACTTGTCTTACCTAATATACGTATTTACTCTAAATAAAATATATGAACTAAAGTGTGAATTAACCCGAATGTATGTTGTATAAAAACATTGTCTTAGTCACGGAGAAAGAGGAATTTCATTATGTATGCCCATAATAAGATATTTTTTGTTAAATTATTTTTGAGTGTAAATATAGTATCACTTAACATAATTGATACAAAAATCTCAATAATTTTAAAAGACTAAAATTGTTAGATAATATATATATATATATATAGCTTGAACTATTTCCAACATATAAGGGTATTTTTTATCCAATAGGTAGAAGGATAGTATTTTTGAACAATTTCTATACGGGCATTTTTGAGTCAATAGATAGAAGGAGCGCATTTCTAAACCATTTGTAATACGTTGAGGGCATTTTTGAACCTTTTCCCTTAAATATATCATATTATTTAAGACTTTGAAATTATTAAAGTTACAACTATTAAATCTTTATTTATTTGTAATAGATAACAACTTCTAATATTTAGTACTTTAGAATTGAATAAAGTTTTGCTTTTTAAATCTTTCCTTATTTCAACTATTTAGAATCCTACAATTTAAAACTTTAAAAATCGACATTTTTACCCTACATAAACTTAAATTATAGCAAACAAAATAAATAAATAAATAAAAGAATTAAAGATATTAAAAAAAGAGGTTCACATTTTTTTAAATAACTTCTTAACTTTCATATATGAAATTATTTTCTTTTAGTAGATATAATATTTACAAAAGCCTTAAATTTTTGATTTGGGCAGGAATGACTGTCTACTTTGGGCCGAGGAAGTAAATAGAATGAGATCGATTGCCTCTCTTCTACACTTCTTTTTCTCCATGTATGTTCTGCATGCGCTTCATGCATCATTGGCGCTTTGCTCTCCTCTTATTCTTCATTGGATGATTTGGATCAATTTCGTCGTTCTTTCCCAATTAAGATCGAAAAGGTTGTATCACATCGAGATGTGATCGTTTTCCGCCGTCAATAAAATAAGGAATTTTTCATCTCCTGTTAAATTTTTGGGTCTTTCATCTGTCTAATGGACCCTTATACTTGTATGCATTTGTATTTTGATACTTGTTCGCCGATGGAAAGTGACATATATTGCGTGAAATTAGTCAAGATGCACGAAATCTAAAATTTGTTTGGTTCTAAAGTGGTTGAGGCATTATGCAGAAACTTACAATTGCAAATCATATATTTGACAAATCAGACAACAAATAAAAACATGCTAAGGATATATTATTATTATGGTTTGGTCAAGCGACTTACATATTGAAAACTAATATTTAAAAAAAACATAAATATGTTTAGGAGAAAATCTCCTCATAAACAAGACTCTTAAACGACTACATTATGAATTCTATTGTGTTTTGCTATGAGAATATTGATCTTCAATTATAGGATTCCAGACTTTCCCTCTGAGGAAAGAATAAATCAAATATGGAAGAAAAATATATTTTCCTTTCATGAAAAGTAAAAACATGCATGGTAATGTTTGTCTTTTCTTTTAGGAAAACATAAACTTCAATAAGATAAGAAAATCAGGGCAAACTCCTTTTGTCTGGATTTTCTTCATAAAACGTTATCCTCATTCTTCATATAATTTTCATGTATCACTATTCCTTACAATGATTAAAAATTGATATGAGTTAAAAATTAGAGCATCGTGTTAAAAGTTATGAGCATGGTTGAAAGTGGAGCTCATGCGCTAAAAGTAAGATGCATGAGTTAAAAGTGGAGCTCATGAGTTAAAAAGTAAGATGCATGAGTTAAAAATGGAACCCTAGCATTAAAAGTTTGCAGGTGTTAAAAGTTGGAGCTCATGCGTTAAAAGTAATATGCATGAGTTGAAAGTGGAGCTCATGCGTTAAAAGTAAGATTCATGAGTTAAAAGTGGAGCTCATACGTTAAAAGTAAGATGCATGAGTTAAAAGTGGAACCCTAGCATTAAAAGTTTGCAGGGGTTAAAAGTTGGAGCCCATGTTTTAAAGTAAACATGAGTTGAAAATTGATTTTGTTTTAAAGGATTGAGCAACAGGATATGTTGAAAATATATTTGAAATTTTTTTCCACATGTAGTAGCACAAAAATCTTCATTATCATCACGTTGATTGCAAATTGATTTGAAACCACTTGAGTCTGTAGTAAATCTTGTTGAACCATAGGACCATCAGACTATGGGATCGTTGGACAATGTACTCTGATACCACTTGTTGGGTTCAAAAGTGATTGAGGCGTTATGTGAAAGCTTACAATTGCAAATCATATGGTTGACAAATCAGACGACAAATAAAAACATACTAGAGAGTATATATTAGTCAAAATTGAACAAATTATGGCTACCGATTTATCATACATAGAATACTGAAAACAAACTTTAAAATACTAAACTAAATTGGATTGATAATGATATAATGTTTTAAAAATCGAATATCAAAATTACGATATCGAAACTTTAAAATATCATACCATATCATGCCCACCCCAAATTGTGTGCTTATACAAAGATTAAAATTTGTCTTTTTAAGTGTCTTTTTTAAGATTTCAAACGTTGCAGTAAGCAGAAGCATAACACTATTTTGATATTATTATATAAACTTATCAAACTATTCTTGAATCAAATTTTATTATTCTAATTTTATATTATATTTTTTTATTGAAAATTCGCATTATTGATATTTTTACTTCATAAGCTAAAAATCCAACAAAATTTCCTTGAAAAGAAATCGTTAGAAAAAACTAATTATAAAATAATAATTAATGACTTTGCATCTAAAATAAACTAAAAATATAAACTTTTAATAAAAATATATATTACGATATTTCTTTTTTTAAACGGAACATTATATTATCTGTTTGGCTTTAGGCTCCCAATATTGGACCAAAACTGTTAATCAACATATGGACGAATCTAAGGTGACGATGAATTGAACACATATTACACTTGTTATAATTAAGATGTTTTAAATTTAAATACACATGAAATTTAAGATCTAAATATTAGTTAATTAAGATTTTTTTAAAAATAAAATTTATCTTTATTTAAAAGTTATATAGTAATTTAAAAAATCATATTAAATTCTACTAATTAATCTAACATAATACTCCCTCTTTTTAGATTTACTTGTCAATTTTTTCTATTTTTACTTGTCATTTTTTACGAACCAAGAAAGTACAATTTTTTTCCTTCCTATTATATTCTTAATTTATTAACTTTGAATTAATATTTTTTTAAAATATAGTGAGTAAATATGTTTGGAATCTATCAATTACTAAGTATAAAATAATAAATTCATTATATTAATTATTATTTTATTAATAAATATGTCAAGTCAAAATTAAACAAGTAATCGGAACGAAGTGAAATATAAAACAATATTTTAAAAAGATTATATGATAGAGGATAAAATCAATGATGATGGCGGTCGAAATATGTGGTATCCAACATTGATGGTGTCAAATAAAAGTACTCTTTCTGTTTCAATTTACTTGGTTATTAAGAAAATAATAATTAATATAGTAAATTTATCATTTTATCCCTATTAATTAATAGAATATTAAAATTAATTTACTCATTAAAGAGAGGTTCTATATTTTTCAAAAATATTAACTCTCTAAATAAATTGACGGTATAATATGTAAAAGAAAATACTCCCTCTGTCCCTAATTACTTGTCCACTTTTGAATTGACACACATAATAAGAAAATAATGATTGATATAGTGAGTTTACTATTGTATCCATAATAATTATGAAGTTGATGAATTAAAAACTTAAGATTTTCAAGAAGTTCTACATTTTCCAAAGTAATTAATTGAGGGTATAATATGTAAAAAAATTGTTCTTTCTTGATTTGTCAAAATGGGCAAGAAATTAGGGACAACTAAAAAAAGAAAAATAGACAAATAATTAGAGACAGAGGAAGTATTATCTTTTCTTGAAAAATGACAAATAAAAAGGGACAAGTAAAATGTCAAAATTGGACAAGTTAAAGAGCACAGAGGGAGTAGTGAGTGTTAGTGATGACCACTAATAATTATGATAGATAAATTATTCAAGTCGTAGTTTAGTGGTCAATGAAGTGGTTGAGAATCATGAAGTTTCGAGTTTAATTTTTAAGTGGAGACAAAAAATATTTGGTAATTCTTCCTATTATCCTAGTCATAGTGGATAGAGTTACTTGATACATGTTTGCTGATGGAAAGTGACATATATTGTGTGAAATTAGTCAAGATGCACGAAATCTAAAATTTGTTGGGTTCGAAAGTAATTGAGGCGTTATGAGGAGGCTTACAATTGCAAATCATATAGTTGACAAATCAGATAACAAATAAAAACATACTAAAGATATATTATTGATATGATTTGGTCAAGCGACTTACATATTGAAAATTGATATTAAAAAATAGCATAAATATGTTTAGGAGAAAATTTCTCATATTCTATTGTGTTTTGGTATGAGAATATGAATCTTCAATTTATTTATAGGATTCCATATTTTTTTTCATAAGAAAAGAATAAACCAAATATGAAAGAAAAATATATTTTTCTTTCATGAAAAATAAAAAAAAATTATGATAATGTTTTGTCTTTTCTTTTAAGAAAAAATAAACTTCAAATAAAGTAAGAAAATGAGGCCAAAACCCTAACAAAATTACAATAGATAAAAGACAAAAAATAATTATCCAAATTGTGCTCATGGCTCAAGTGTTCCAACCAACTTAAGAAACACATGAATGTTTTGTTAAACTAAATTCCAGTTTTGAGAGATGAAGAAAATTTGTACTACACTTTGGTTACAATTTTTTGTTGTAATTACAGTTGCTAAGAGAATACCAACAACATTGGATGGACCATTTAAGCCACTAACTCATAGATTTGATCCTTTATTGCATAAAGGAAGTGATGATTTGCCAATGGATCATCCAAGGCTTAAGAGGAATGTAACTTCATTTTTTCCAGAACAAATTGCTCTTGCTTTGTCAACTTCTTCATCTTCAATGTGGATTTCTTGGATCACTGGTATAACATCTTGTTACTCTTCTATATTTTGTGTTTTTTTGAAGAAAAATATTGGGGGTGGGGGTAAGGGCTTACTTGTAAGGTAAAATGAAAAACTGAAAGTTTAGTTAGTCAATCAACTGAGTTATTGAGATTTCCCTTTTATGTTTAATTTTATTTGTTTGAGTAGCTACTTTTTTGAAGAAAAATAATGTCTAGCTCTTAAATCTTGTTCACATCACTTAATTGCTAGTGGGCAGTGGCAGTGGCAGATCCAGTGTTTTAAGCTAGTAATTTTTGCTCATATCATGTATACTTATTATTCCTTTCAAACAAAATTTGTTTGAATGATTTGATTTTGCACGGAGCTTAAGAAAGTATTAGTGTGGAAAGTTAGAATTAAAGAGCTACAAAAAAAAAGGTAAAGAGACTATCTTTTTTGAAGTGATTAAAAACAAAAGTCGGACAAACAAATTAAGATCAAGAAAGTAAAATAACTTGAGATTAATAATTTGTTATATAAACTTCAAATCATAGGGGAATATTCCCAGATCAAGGAACAATGTATACAAATTCGAATAGTATCTTAGGGGAATATTCCAAGATCAAGGAATTGTATACAAATTCAGATATCACTATTTTCACTTAGATGGATTTAATTGGTCATATTTCAAAGTACTCAGGGTCGTTTGATAGGGTGTATAAGAATAATACTAAATATAATGTATTAGTAATATTTGTATTAGTTATGCTTGCACTAATTATGCAGAGATTATTTCTTATGCATTGTTTGGTTTGGTGTGTTATAAATAACATGCATTGCATAATTTTTCAAAGGAATATATTTATTTACAAAGATACCCTCCACAATTATGGTGGAAAAGATATAAAAAAAAAGGTTTCAAGGGGTAATTGGGTCTTTAACCATGCTAATTCATGCATTAAAGCCCCTTGCATTACTAATAGGTGTTAGTTATATATTGATTGAAAAAGAATACTAAACAAGGTATTAGTAATACACAAAGCTAATACATGCATTATTTTATCTAATACACTCTGCCACACGACCCCTTAATGAGTTAACCTTTAATACATGTAATAGTGTTTATGCAATCTGGTTACTTAAAGTAAATTTAAGGTAAATGTTTTGCACTAAACATGTAAGAGGGTGGATAAACTGCTAGAACCTCGAGGTGAATTTTGAATCCACTAAACCACTTAGCCAACCTCTAGTCTTGTGTTTAAGGGATTCAAAATCTATATATTATTTCATATAGATTTTTTAGTTGTATTTTGTTTTAGTACTATTTTGTTCATGTTTGTTGTTTTTGTTACTATTTATTGTCTATTGTACTTTCATTATGCCTTTTCCAAGACTGATTTTGCCTTGAGTCGGGGATGTATCGAAAACAACCTCTCTACCTCAACACTGAGATTGAGATAAGGTTTGCGTACACTCTATCCTCTTCAGACCACACTAAGTGGAACTATACTAGGTATGTTGTTGTTGGGATTCGGATGAACACCCTCGCCCCCTCTTATTATCCTCCCTGACTGGAGCATGTACACATTTTACACTGTCACTACATACAACTTAGATTTATTAATGTTTGTTGTATGGTTGCTTTTGGCTTTTTGGTTCTGGAATGGTTGTATGCTATTTTCCTTTTATGTTGGTTTCCTTTGGTCAAGTTCTATTATATTCTTTCCATGGGTTTTAAGAGATCTTAGATCAAGATGTAGACCAATTGCAATATAGGAATTGTGTTGAAGTTGTTATAAAGTAGTTTGTGATTGCTTTTAGGTGAAGCTCAGATTGGTCTAAATGTGACTCCACACGATCCGAAAACAGTGGCGAGTGAGGTATGGTATGGGAAGGAAAGTGGGAAGTACACAATGAAGCAAAATGGAGTTTCAGTTGTTTACAGTCAATTGTATCCCTTTGAAGGGCTATGGAACTACACTTCTGGCATCATTCATCATGTGAAGATTGATGGTAAGGTTATCTGCATCGAGTCGCTTCATATGTTCCCTTGGCTCACTTGTCTTCTTTTTCTGTTTTCCTGATTCAAACTGAGATCCATATGTCGATGAAAAGAACACATTTTTGCAAATGTTTTCACTATTCTTAATTCTGTTAGTATACTGGAAGCTGAATATATGTGTACATGGCTCTGGTTGCCTCTGAATTACGAGTCTTTGACGTGTAGGATTAACAAAATGATGTATATGTTGCAATGAAGTTTCTTTTTCTTATCTTCTGTAGGTCTTGAACCTGAAACAAAGTATTACTACAAGTGTGGTGATAGTTCTTTAGCAGCAATGAGTGATGAACTTGAATTTGAGACCTTTCCATTGCCTGCACCTAACAAGTATCCACGACGAATAGCAGTTGTTGGTGACTTAGGTCTTACAAGCAATACAACCACAACAATTGATCATCTCATAATGAATGATCCTTCCATGATATTGATGGTTGGAGATTTAACTTACGCGAATCAATACCTTACTACTGGTGGTAAAGGAGCTTCATGCTATTCTTGTCAGTTTCCAGATGCACCGATAAGAGAAACATTTCAACCTCGATGGGATGGATGGGGAAGGTCATCTATTCTTTTCCTCACATAACTAATCTCCTTAGTCTTTTAAAACTTTTTAGCTCTATGCAATCGTCTGTTTCAGGTGTGAGGTTCGTGTTGATGCTATTTACACTATTCACCGAGTTTTTGTCAAATAGACACATTGTGGTTATGAACCACAATCTGCTAAACATCATATTATATATGCCTATGAGACAGAAAAATGAACTGTTAGAAAATGGAAAAGAAACTTAAAAGCTTTCGTTGAGGAGAAGTTTGAATTGAATAAACTGGAGTTTCAGGTTTATGGAGCCGTTAATCTCAAGAGTTCCAATGATGGTTATCGAAGGGAACCACGAGATTGAGCCTCAAGCAGAAGGGCTCACATTCCAATCATATTTGACAAGATATTCTGTTCCTTCAAAGGAATCTGGCTCTAATAGTAATCTTTACTACTCTTTTAATGCCGGAGGAATCCATTTCATCATGCTAGGAGCCTACGTTGACTATAATCAGACGAGTAAGTGATTAAATTGCTTAATTCACTGCCTTTTAACTTCTAATATTTGAGGTATACTTGCATAAAGAAAGATAATGCTGCAAATATGTGAGCTTATCGCCTACTGATCTTACTAAATGATGTATTTTATTAAAAACTGATATCAGGTGCTCAGTATTCTTGGCTTCAGCATGATCTGGAAAAAGTAGATCGTGGCGTGACTCCTTGGCTGGTGGCTGCATGGCATTCTCCTTGGTACAATAGCTATTCATCGCACTACCAAGAATTTGAGTGCATGAGGCAGGAAATGGAAGAAATACTATATACATATCGCGTTGATATAGTTTTCTCCGGTCATGTAAGTCGAAATACACTCCTAATCCTGGCTATTAATGATTGAGAAAATTTCAATTAGGATTTATCTCAGGTACATGCATATGAGCGAATGAATCGAGTCTACAACTATACTTTGGATCCATGTGGTCCTGTTTACATAACAGTCGGAGATGGTGGTAATATTGAGAAAGTCGATGCTGATCATGCAGATGATCCTGGGAAATGTCCTTCACCAGGTGACAACATTCCAGAATTTGGAGGTGTATGTCACATGAACTTTAGCAGTGGACCTGCCAAAGGAAAATTTTGCTGGGATAGACAACCAGAATGGAGTGCATATAGAGAGAGCAGCTTCGGGCACGGGATACTGGAGGTATAAAGCCAGAGCTTCAACTGTATTACTTACTTTTCTTATTCTAGAGGCAGTTATTGAAAGGAAACATATGCAACAAAAACAAGTCATCGTGTTGATTGTGTATCAACTTGCTTAGGTGTTTTATCATCTGATCCATAGACATGTCGATACTCTTAACTTAGTCCTTCGTTTTTATTACCATTATCATCGATCTTTATTTTTCGTTCAACACTCTCTTCTTCTCCATTCATACTGATGCAGATGGTAAATTCAACTCATGCGTTGTGGACTTGGCACCGCAATCAGGATATTTATCGTGAAAACAGTCATGGTGATCAAATATACATTGTACGACAACCTCAGTCTTGCTCTGTTGACTCAAAGGTACCCTTTCATCTACCTCAAAGGTGATTAATATATGGACATTCTCTTTTTCAACTATGGATTTACTCAAAGGTGATGTACTAATAAAGTGAAGTAGTTATGGAGTCTATTGAACAGTTTTGACGGTTAAAATACCCTATTATTACTAGCTATGTTGCTCGGACTCTCCAAAACTACTTCTTTCATTCTAAGACTAACTTCAGACGAGATGAAAGTTTTCTTGCAAATCTGCTTTATAGCCTATATAAGAAACTGTGATCGTTACGTTGCATCTATATCTTCACATGATTCTCTTGAAAAGATAAAAGAGAGACAATGATCTAAATGATTAACTAGCAGTTCTCCACCATGTAACCAACCATCTATAGCTAGCTCTATTTTTCGTTTTTATCATATCTTTAGTACACAAGTCTGAAATCTCAATCATCAAGTTGTTGCTGTGTCATAGTAGTGACTAGAACTATGTGTTTCTTCTACTTTTCTTTGTAAAATCTCTTTAAAGACTTCCAGTCCAGTTAGTAACTGTTGTTTATTTATCGCTATATCATATCTTTAGTACACCAGTCACAAATTATCTCTTGTTGTTGTCTCTCTTTCTTGTTCTAACAACTGTGCTATTGCATTGATACTGAAGACAGGATAGCAGGTTCAGTCCATCAATACCAGTGGCAGCTGCACGAGTATCCTCTCTTCTTAATTGTCCTTGTCAGCAACCATTGAGTACTCAATTGGAAGTTGTGACTAAATTGCTTAAACTAGAGTTATCATAATATGATTGATGGTGTTGTTAGCAGCGAATTCCTATATGCAACCGTGTTTTTTGTAAACAATTGTCATTATGATCCCCCCCCCTCCTCACTCTTCTCTAAATTTATTTTGAAACCTATACGTTTTTATGGTTTGATTAAAACAAGTAAATGTATAGCAATGGAAATAACAATGGGTGAATCACAAATGCCCGTCTAGCTCAGTTGGTAGAGCGCAAGGCTCTTAACCTTGTGGTCGTGGGTTCTCGAGCCCCACGGTGGGCGTAAAATTATTATTTTTTCTGGTTAAACATATGTTTTAATCCCATGTAATACAACAATTCACATTTCTCATCAATCAGTGATTCAAATAAGTAAAAACACATCACAATTATTGTTGGTTAAACGTATGTTTCAATCCCATGTAATACTGTGAATCGGTGTTTCAGATAGATACACGACCTCAAGTAAAAACATATCAAAATTAGCTATAACTGAAGAGTGAAACTGAAATCATGAAAATCACACGTTGATCCTCCATTCTTGCTATGTATATGTACAAATACTCCATGATATTCATGCTTTAAAGTATTCCTTGTCATAAATTTTACTATACCCAAGTTTGTATGGAGTAGTATTTAAATTGAGCAATTTGTTATAATTGTTTTAAGAAAATATGCACACATTATATTGTAACACCATGTCTAGTTATTAATACAAGAATGGACAAGCATATTTGATAACTCCTGCTTTCTTATTTGTAGAGACAAACTAAAAATTCGTTTTACCCCCAGAGAGCAGAGTTCTGATCAAATGGTAAGAGCGCGACAAGTGATGTATAGGTTTAATGCACATCATGGGTTCCAACACGCCACAGACAATGTTTAAGTGGAGAGAGGTAGAGGAACGGATCAATTATCCATCAAATTTAGAACTGCCAGCAGGCCTCGGGGATTTCTCGATTACCAAAGACAAGAAATATCAACAGAAGAGATAACACAAAAATGTACTGTCCTAGAACTTCACTCCTCTTCCAAGGGAGACTAAACTTCATATTTCAACTATATTGTATGTCTACATTAGCAGTGTTTTTAATTCTATCCTACCCTCTGACCACCCCCCTCCATATACCCTTAACCATCCAGTCATGATAAGCCTAGTTGAAAATGTGATAATTGGGCATGACTTTTTCATGTCTTGTAAGAGAATTCATTCTTGAACTCCTTCTCAAGTTGTTCCCTAGTTTCTGTCTTTGCAGCCAACACAACATCATCAAGGAAACCTCTCTGAGGAAATTCTTTGGGTACAAGACTTCGATATATCTCAAACTGTTCATCGGCTTCTTTCTTCTTGTCCAACAAACTGTAGACTATTCCCTGTCACCAAGTACCAAACACAGTAAGATTCAAGAACAAAGATATTTGGGGTTGACTGTCCCAACATTAAGCTTTCTCTGAAAGCTCTAATATTTCTGGGTTTTTTTTGGAGAATACATGCATCACCACATGAATCGGAATTAATTACACTCGAGAGCAAATCTTGCTGCATATGCATGACACATTGTTATTGCTTAACCATGCATCCGCCTTTCCTCACTATGCAATAAACTTGCTTTGCCATCCATTTAATTACTAAAATCTTTTGTTGCCTGAGATCATGTTTATCAGTGACCTAGAATCTAATCCAGAGTAGATCAAGCATTGCATAGAGTACACATTAAACAGCATTCTATCATCATTCTTCTCAGTATTACCAATCTCATAATATGTGAACCTTGGTTCAATCTCTAACCTTGATCAAATTACAAGATCAATTATCAAAAGCTCTAAAGTATTACAGTGGGCCACTTGAGTATACAAGGATGCACGATAACATTTAGCCAGAAGTTTAAGCTGATTAACAGAGCTACAATTTGCTTATTCTTAACATATCCTTTTCGAAAGCCTCAATTCAAGAACAACTGAAGCTTGTAAAGTAATATGCTGTGGAAAAACAGAACACAAATACCTGGCATAGATAAGGCCTGAAGTCTCTCGGGTTCTCTTGGACAAGAAGTTTAAACTTCTGTAAGGCCTCTTCTAACTCACCCTGCACGACATGAATGAATGTAAGAGAGGAGAACTAGGCTGAACATTTTTTTATTCTACCCTTTTTAAAATAGATAGGGGAGAACTAGCTGGAACTGGGTCCTCTAACCATCAAAGCATTGACCATGAGGGTGAGAACTGGTGCTATCATGACCTTCACTGACAAAAACAACCTCTTAACTTAGAAAAGGCAACATGCTCGGAAAACCTATTACCCGCAAAACAAGACCATCATGCAAGTGGCCAGACTTTCACCATTTACCCAACTACACTGCCTCTCTTCCAATCTGTACATCAATGTTACATCAGACTCTAGGGATATCCAATGGTATCATTATAAAGCAAACAAGGGAGACATCTCTGTTACACTTAATGCATCGACTTAGGCACAAGATGTTACAGCAGACAAGCTACAAAACATATGCTAATAGTGAGAGGATATCATGATTTACATGGCCCCTCATGAAAGTTGAGTAACTCCTTTTGATGTAACAGATAAATGTCACACTAAAGAAATCAGATTTAGCAGGTGTGCTTCAAGCCATTACCTTAACAACATGCATTTGTGCGACTAATATTTTTATGTTTCTTTCCTCATTGACTCTTTTTTCCTGGCGAGCAACTTCTAGAGCACCATTTAGCATCTCAAAAACAGTAGGACCTTCAAAGTTTTTGTGCATCACCATAGCTAAACCCTGGAACAATTCAATGATAAGCTAATAAGCAAAAGGCTTATAATAATTGAGAAGGGATGTATTCTACTTCTAATGAAATGTTCATACCAAGCATAACAAGTTACTAGTGGCAAACGAAAGAAAATAGGCCAAGCAAACATAAGCAAAATATTCGAACTCATTGCCTAAAATTACATGCCCATTCAATTATAGATGTGAAGAGAAAATAGTGAAGAAATCAGAAACAGCATGACACCTGTTCTTTGTTGCCTGGACTCCTTGATCTGGACATACCAGTGACAAACAGGTAGGACAAGTGGTGTTTCAAAATACACAAAAGACTACCTAAAGTTTGATCACTATTTCTGACACACATCATACTTAATACTCATACCCAGGATGCATCAAATTGATTAGTGTCATCACTTAATACAGATACATTTTTTATTCTGATTACTTACAAAGTTCACCGCTTAGATATATATGTTTGCACTTAAATTATTCTCCTCCTCCACACTGAAAATTGTAGCTATCCTTCAAAGAATTGCTTCTTCATTCCAATAGGAATGGTATTTTGAAAAGGACATAACTGAACTCAAAATATTCTTGTCTCAGATTGGCATCCACTACAAGTATATAACTGAATAGCCTAAAGTTATACAAGAAACAACAATTTGAAGGCATAGTAAACCCTAAGGATCCAAAGTTAGATAACACTATAGATTAACTGACAAATGTAGAACTGCTCCCCTCAAGGAAGCTTGATCTGTATGTTAATAACAATGCGTCAAAGCTTACCTTATATGAAACATCATGATAGCCTTCATACAAGTACACAATTCTAAAATAATTCATCGTGTGTTTCTTGAGCATTGATTTTTCATTACACCAGGTAGTACCCCTAATGTTCAGAAAGAACATGGTTAGCACCACCAGTAAGCCAACGGGCTTCTGGAGCAACCATTCCTTCTCAGTCCTCAGTTTATCAAGGACAAAGTCCACTAAATACCACATCAATGGGAACCAAGTATTTCCACATCCATAGAACAAGAAGTCAACAAAGGTGACTTGAAAAAATCAACAGAGAGACAGGATTTTCAGCTATTGCATCGTTATCCATTTGAAAACAGCTTTTTACACAAACATTACCAAATTTCTTGGGCTTCAAATGTAGTTACTGGTGGTATTTACAAGTTCAGATAAGAACAAAACCTGAATTTTTTCTTGAGTCGTGTAAAACAGTCTAGACCAAGGCAAATACCTTCATTTTTTTAGTCATGTAAAAAACTGTATAGACCAAGGCATTCCAGCCAGCTATATGATCCTTCTTCTCAGTGTTTACAGAATATCAATTCACAATAATGCATTGCTCAATTACTATATGGATAACTAATGATATGGTGACCGTCACTATGCCATTGACTTGATAAAGAAAATGGATATCATATCCAACATCTATCGTGAGAGAGCAGAAACTTCCACATAATTTAGAATCCATGTTCAATCTTCAAACCATAAAACAGATATCCAAATAAGTACTAGGTTATTGACATTCTCCATGACAGTCACAAAATATCACAACTAAACGAATCATTGACTCGATGGAGCTGCATCAGTCAAACCAGCATACATCACAACAAACAATAAGAAAAGGAATAAACAAACACATAGTGGTTGTTAGGTTTGCCATTCAGTGTCTTAATGCACAAAGTTCTACACAACAAGATATTTACATGACCTCTAATGTTTTTACACCCAACAATGTTTTATAAGCACATCCAATATCATTAACAACAACCATTAACAAGAATTACTCAAAAGTTTAGACAAATATTATCTAATCCTACTCAACTCACACATGGTGTTAATGCAATATAAACGAGTGTATAAACACACACACCAAAAAAAGGAAGCATCTAAGGATATCTCAACAGAAATTCCATTAAAACACAACAGGGTTTAGGAACCATACATGCAATGCTCTAAGCAAGAGAGGCTTCTGCTTCAAAATCTCCTTAAACAACCTCTTAGCCTTACTTAACTGCCCCATCATCTCATAACAAAGAGCCTCCAAAAGCCTCCACTCCATTTCTCTAGGCTGAACCTCAATCAGCTTCTCCACATACTTCAAAGCCTCTTTAGTCTTCCCTTTCCTCATCTTCACATTAACAATAGTCTTCAAAGCATCAACATCTGTCGGATTCTTCTCCAACAACTTCATACACATCACTTCTTCCTCACTATCTCCTTCTTGGGTCTCAACAACACTACTTCCTTGAACTGGCTGTGGCAAAGACAATACACGTTTAGCCCTTATACCCATAAACAAGAATGACCCAACAAGTAAAAAAACAATCTTTTCACTGAAAAACTTGGAAATTCCTTTCTGGGGTTTCCAAGAACAGGTTAATATAACTGAATTTTGGGATTTGGAAGCTGCTTGGAGCTTGGGGTAAAGAGTAGTCAGGGTTTTGGGACTGTAAAGGGGAGGAAGAAAAAGGGTTTTGAGGGAAATGGGGTGAACAACATTTGAGTTGTGATTGAGGGTTGATGAGTGTAGGCAAAGTGGGATTTTAGTGGCAATTGAAGAAACCATTTTAGCAAGTAGCACTGTAGAGAAGCAGCTGCTTAGAAGAAGAACATCAAAAATGGAAGGTTAGTCCATCTGAAAGTTGTGCTCAAATAAGTCTTGGTTTTCTCTTATAAAACCTTCAAGGGGTTTAAGGGAATATAATCGATTGATGCTAAGGTACTCTTCTCAAATTTGGGGCTAGGTGGGTTGATTTGATTCCATTTTTTATTGCAAAAAATAGTCGATGGGTACGTTTCAATAAATAATTAAGAAAATTAGGAATATTTTTTATTTATTATTATTTATAACATATAACAATATAATAAATCTGTAATATGTATTAAATTAAGCTTTAGAGAACATAAGAGACATGAAATGTGCTTCTAGATATATATGAATGGAACGCTGGAAGGATTTTGCGGAAGAAACAAATATATCGACATTATGCTAGATTATCGAAAGAAAATTGATTATCTATCTCAAGTTATTTAAGTTCGTATTTAAGGTATGTTAAAGTAAAATTCTTTTTTTATACCACACGAATTTTTGCAAGACTTACAAATTATTGAATGAGGAAGACCCACTATGAAGGGCATTAGGATGTCAGTTGATTATTCCATACTTTATCATATCGATATCTCCCTTATAATGTTGTGAAGTATGTCTACGGTTAAAGTTATTTTCTATTCATTTTCATACTTCTTATGTATATTAGTGATGTGATGTTCATGGTCACATCTGGACTGAGATTATTGGAGCGTTGTAGTTAATTGATGTATGTCCATGGTCACATCTAAACTGAGATTATGATGATTACTTCCCGTAGTGGAGAGAGGGTACTCGTTACGAGTGGCGACGGTTGCCTTCTCCCTCGAGGGAGATGCAGAGTCTCTCATGGCTTTAGAGACAATAACTGAGTTAACACCAGTAGTGAGGTCCTTAGTAGTTAATGTGGAGAGGGGAGGGTATTTTTGTTGGGGGAATTCATTCCTTTTGCAGAAGACGCATTTTCTTTCATAAATGCTTTTGCCTCTTTTTGAGTTCAAGGTACTTGAGCTCTTTATTATTGCTGCTTTGTTGTTGTTTTCCGATTCTATCCATTGTTTACGTTTACCTAAGGATTCATTAGTACAATACTTAAATGAGCAAGTACAATGTTTAGAATTTACCTGACTTGGCATCGAATAATTTTACCTGTGACTATGTGTGTTCTCTTCCCTCTACACCAATTCACCCACACCCAGTACATAATGTTCTTTCTCCTTCATACAATATCTCCTGAAGGTGGCTATCAATTTTAATCGTTTTTTACCAGTACGCCTATTGGGACTTGGATGCATATTCTTGCATAACGTGCTCTAGTGTGGCGGAAGTGCAAGTGCCAATTTTTAGGATTTCAAGTATGATTCTGTTATAGAACTCAGTTGGTAATTGGGAAAGTTTAATCCAAATGGCATTGTGAGAAATGGTAAACTCTTGTGGGACGAAGTTTGGTTCCCATTTCCTTACCGATAGAAAGTTTCCCAATATGAACCATGGTCACTCTTGTAGTGCTCTCTGCATGTTTTCGAGCAAACTGAATTTTGCTATGAAAATGTCCCATCCCAGGTCGATTAGAGTCGGTCCTTTGGTGGGTGTCACGACCCAAGTCTACACCCTGGACGTGGCCGGCACTTAAGAACTATTGTTGGTCCCCAAGTGAACCATCATACTAGCTGACTACAAGCGGAAGACTAACTTAAGCATGCAAAAGCTTAAAAACTGAATAAATATTCATGAAACTTAAATAGAAAGCTTTAACTCAAAAGAAAATTCTGAATAAAATAAATTATTCAACTCGACATAAAATAGGCAACTTAAGTCTTTAAAACATTGGCGAAATGATCTGATGGACCCATAAAACTTGTATGAGTTTGTATTATCGACCATTCTACTTAACCATTTATCAACTGAACCCTTAAACTCATTAAAATACAATATATCAAACCCTTCTGACCATTAACCATGCTTATGTGGCATTAAGATTGATGAGTTGGTGAGTGAGTGTAACCACATGCATATAAAGGCAAGTGAATAACATGTTTAAATTAAAACAATATAAAATAATAAATTTTCTTAAAAAGTAAGCTTTTTCCCCTCACCTCACCTTCTTCCGTCATCCCCCCACCACCATTCCCACCCCAACCTTTCTTTTCAGCCCACGCCCCACCCCAATCCTCCTTTTCAGCCAACTCCCACCCCCATATCTACCCTAACCCCCCCCCCCCCTTCAAGCTTTAGTTGCACCCCACCCATCTTTGCCTCAACTGCGTTTTTCAGTCAACCCCACCCTATTAATAGACCTATTTTTATTTTTATTTTAGTTTCATCAAATACCACTATTAAAGAATAAAATTTTCAAATACAAAACGCTTACAAGGGAAGAAAAAGAAAAGGAAACAAAGGAAGATTAATTTAGATCTAATTTAAGATTTAAGATTTTTTTTCAAGACTTTCATTTTCAATAACCCTCTTTTTTTCATATGAAGACAAGTTTAAATCGAAGAAAAAGAGACTAAGAGGGTGGAGGTGATGGTGGTTGTGAGGATGGTGGTGATGGTGGTTGTTGGTCGGGAGAGGTGGACGGAAGTTGGAGGAAGATTAGAGAAATAAGAATTTTATTTTAAAGAATTATTTACCTTTTATTTAATATTTTGATAATTTTTAAAATAGTTAATAAAGATAATTATGATGTGTTATTAATTTATGTGACATGGATTTGACATGTCATTTATTTGAGGGAGAGTGGGCTACACACATGATAAGAAGGGTTTAAAAATCATCTTTTGATTAAGTTTAAGGGTTTAGTTGGTAAAGTGTTAAGTAAAAGGATCCACAATACAAACGCATATAAGTACAGGGGTCCATTAGATCATTTCGCCTAAAACATTTAATAAAATAAATGATATAGACTTCTCAACTATACTGACTATCTATGAAGCCTCTAACTGATAAAGATGGAAGTCGGGACAAGCCCCACGACATCCTAACAACTGATATAACTGAAAGGTAAATGAAATCCTCTGGAAGTAAGCAGGCTCACCATAGCTAACTCAAACTCTCGGATGTATCAACGAAGCTCCTGTTGATGATCCTGAATACATGTGTCTGCATCATGAGAAGATGCAGGCCAAATGGCTCAGTACGTGGAATGTACGAGCATGTAAGGGGAATTCTAAAGCATAACAT
>JAJOOO010023936.1:0-21235 GCA_029582685.1 Solanum piurae
CTCCTCTTCTTCTTCTTCGTCTTCCTCTTCTTCCTCTTCTTCCTCTTCTTCCTCCTCCTCCTCCTCCTCCTCCTCTTCCTCCTCCTCCTCCTCCTCCTCCTCTTCTTCTTATTCTTGCATTTAAAATTTTTGTGTTATTTATTGTCGTTGAGTAAGTTCAAAGTTTAGCAGAATATGAGGTACCACTATTATGATGAAGTAAGTTGTTCTATCCTAAGAGGGATTATTCCAAACCTCGAGTACTTGAGGAAAATAATATAATTTTTATGATATAATAATTATTTTTTTGCTTAATATATCCATTAGTATGTAATGTTCCAATATATGAAGTTAACATGATGTAGTCTAAATTCATTTGATTTTGTTAATAATTTCTCTTGTGATGTAGATATATGCTTCTGAATATTTTTTTCCAAAATTTAAAGAATTGTGACAATTTGTTTTTTATGGTCAAGACAAAAGAATGATTTTATTTATCAATGTTACTTATGTGATTTAGACTCTCAGGAAGTTTGCTTCAAAATAGTTGTTATTATATAAAAATTGCCCTTTTATTTTACTTATTTACTATTTCTTAATATTTTAGTATTTTAAACGAAGAAAAGTTTATATGACTTGTAATAATGCCAATTGAAGTTTGTATTAGTTTATTTTTTATTAAATAATAAAAAATATGGTTTATTGGTGATGTGCAGGATTGTTTGTACAAGTTCAAACATACTGCATAAAGATGAGTCGTGGTATTCTTCTTGAAAAAGTGCAGCAAAAAAGTGAAAGTTATAGAACATATTGTTTCTTGTAACAATTGCAACAGTGAGAATGTAGAGTATGAAATGAGGTTAGAATGAGTAAAAACTTGATTCAACATTTACTAATCAGAAAACAAATAAGCTTTAACTTTTAAATGACTCCCCTTTTTAAACAGATATTGCTTACGACTTGAAGTGTGTGGTGGAGAACAGCGTGCCCGAGTTATACTATTTGAAGCAACTAAATATTTACTAAGCTACAGCGTACAAGACTACATAGAATCAACCTCAATAAACATATGAACTGTATTTATACCTAAATACCTTAACGCCCAATGGACTCCGCTGTATAGGTAATTTTTCTAATCCATCCTAACTTTTACAGTTATTTTATTGTGATACTTCATAGCACAAAAGAGAAGAAAAGAATTACACGATTACATATACATAACATTTGACGATTCTTTTAATTTTATACATTAGGTTAGTTTTGAAAGAAAATGCGCCCATCTTGCTGCTGATCTGGACCCCTCAAATGGCTTATTCAATGGGACATAGTTGATTTGTAGAGGCTTTGACAAGAATGTCATACATGCAGAAAACACAAAAGGTCAATATGCTACAAACCAAATGTTTACTCCAACAATACAACTATAACCACCCCCTCTTCCCCTTTTTAAAGTGTGTGGTAGAGAACAATGTGCTCGAGTTATACTATTTGAAGCGGCTAAATATTTACTAGGCTGCAGTGTGCAAGACCTACATAGAATCGATCTATGTAAATATATGATTTATATTTATACCTAAACACCTTAACGCCCAATGGACTCCGCTGCATAGGTGCGTTGTCTAATCCATCATAACTTTTACAGTTATCTTATTATGATACTTCATAGCACAAAAGAGAAGAAAAGAATTACACGATTACATATACATAACAATTGACGATTCTTTTAATTTTATACATGAGGTTTGTTTTGAAAGAAAATCCATCATGCTGCTGAGCAAACTGGACCCCTCAAATGGCTTATGCAATGGGACATGGTTGATTTGTAGAGGCTTTGACGAGAATGTCATACATGCAGAAAAACAACATGTCAATATCCCACAAACCTGATGTTTACTCCAACAATACAACTATCACCACCACCACCACCCCTCTCCACCTCTCCACCCCCACCCCCATCCCCACCCCCGAAAATGAAGGATACCCTTTCAAATTTATTGGGAAACAATTTCCAATACATCTATATTTTTGCAATGATGATAAATAAAGTTAAAGGTCAAACGATATCAAATGTAGGAGTATACCTACCAAACATGTTTTCTCGCATGGCAAACTATACGTTGCACTATCTAGAGGAATATCTATGACAACAAAAAAAGTGCAGGTCATGACTAAACAACCAGATTGATGCATCGAGACATACACGAGAAATATTGTCTATAAGAAAGTATTAGGTGAGATTTGATTAACACCAAAATTGTAAGAAATCAAACAGGAAAAACATACACCACACATGTAGCTAATGAAAATTATATTGGACGAATTCTTAGGTTTGGTGAAAGAGGAGACGATATGAAACACACCAGATAGCTACCACAAAAAACATTACTTTTGTGTATATAAAGTTATTTAAATACAGAATACACTAAATTTCAAGTAGTAAAAGGGAACATACAGTTCATGACACGACATAACTAAGAAGACAAACTATTAATTCGTGCACAATTACTTACTAACAAATTGCCTAATAATAATTTAAGAATACGACATTCGTCACTCATGCCCAACAAGCAAGAAGAAAAATAGATTGTCCATTCACTTAGTATGACGTAGTGCAATATTAAATACATATTGATATGTTGAAAGCCTATAATATACATAAAAAAAATATATCTCGTGTATAGGGATCTCAAGACTTAACCTACACGTGCAACGCACGTGTAGTGAATCTAGTATATATATATAAAATCCTAGTGTCACGGCCCAGACCGTCCTGATTGGCACCCACACTAACTCTCCAGTGGGAGAACCATTACTACAACTCAAATCAAGCAACTAAAACAAAACTAAGGCATTTAAGTATACGGAAGTAGAAACAAAATACTAAGGAAAGAAATAGAGTTCTCATAAACTATAACAAAAGTCTAACAATAATAAACTAACATTGCGGAAGTAATGCGTAGAACCTGAAAGTCAATGTACCAAAACATCTAACCATGAACCAAGTCTAAACAAGAAGGGATACAACCCCAACTAATGTACTAATAACTAATAAAACTATCTAAGTCCAGAAATGTGGACATAGACGAAATGAGAACTCATAGCAGCCTAGAAGAATTGGCTCACCCTTGAATTCGAACGACTATCACTGATCTTCTAAGCGAGGTCTGTCAGTAGCCGCTAGAAGATGCCCTGTACTCAACAAAAATAAGAGCAAGTGTAGTATCAGTACACAATCACAGTGTACTGGTAGGATAACGCGGCTATCCCACTAAGTGTAACATAAGCAATTCAATACAACATTATAAACATGCAAAATACCGAACATATACAATATCATCAACATTTACGAACAACGAACAACTTCACATGTCTCAAAATACACAGTTATGACAAGTCATTGGTCCTTTTATGGAACCCAAACCCAAACAACTAGCATACCAGAACGTGGTACCCAATCCAATGATTATGTCAAAACGTGGCAACCGATCCCATAATTATGCCGAAACATGGCAACCAATCCAAGTTATTTATGTCGGAGCGTGGCAACCGATCCATTCAACACACCACAATCACAATCACAAGTATATCCTCAAGATCATACAATTAAGTCATGATTCATGACATTCATCATTCATCTATCTCATTCACAACAAGTGTGATCAATAATGCAACATTCGCATACATGGAAGTATCATAATGAAGAAAGAACAAACATACATTACACAATCATAGAATCACAACTATCACCTACCTCAAACAAGCTTGAAACCCTAAGAAACTTGATCCTTCCCTTTCCAGATTCGTTCCGCTTGTTCTTGCTCTACATACAATCAATATAATATGGGAATCAATAAACAATCACCAATTACCCGGATTACTAACAATTCTAACAACCCTAGATCATACCTATGATCCCAAGTGTCCAAAATAGGGTTGTTTCTACCATAGAATCTAGATCAAAATCCTCCCCCTATCGATAATTACTCATTCTATTACGTTCTACAGATCGAAAAACGGATTTGGGGAGTGAAAAGCTTACCTTTAGCCTCAAGAATAGAGGAAAATTGTTAGGAGTCGCCTGGGGTTTGTCCCTTAGATCTAAAAATTAAAAAGTGTAGAATAAAGTCGTTTAGGGGTTTATTTACGACTTTAAGTCGCGTCTAGCCCGCCATATCGACCCTCGCTCCGCTACAGCAGCCCCGCCAAAGCGACAAAATCCAGCGCCAAAGTGGCTTGCACGAAACAGTGAGCTATTTTAATAATTCCAAAATTCCCATTTCACAACACACCTCTAACCCACGATGCTCAGAAAATATCCTTCACGCTAAGATCGATTCTAGAAGTTCTACTCGCCCGAATTTAATTTTGTAAAGTCGTACAAATTCCTTAACGAGTTATCTAACCACTTATGTAACCAGAATTATAAATAAATCACCCGATTGTTACCAGATTTCCCTACACCTTAAAGACTCCGATTTCGTCCAAGTATGGACAAGGTTGGGAAAATCCAAATACTACGAAAAAGTTTTCCTGTTCCAAATTTCCCCCCGTTGGTTTCGCTATAACGACGGAACCCGGTCGTTACAATAGATACCAATTTACCCATCACTCATCCCCGAGTGACAAACTTAGGAAAAATAGGATAAGGAAGGAAGGAAGTAGTACCTAAATCGATGAACAATTGGGGATACTTGTCTCGCATGTCCCTCTCGGTCTCCTAGGTAGCTTCCTCAACTGGACGATGCTTCCATTGAACTTTCACGGACTTAATCTCCTTGGTCCTCAACTTGTGCACATCACGATCAAGAATTGCAATCGATTCCTTCTCATATTGGAGTTCCTTGTCTAACATAATTGAGTCCCACTTAATGATATATTTCCCGTCACCATGATATCTCTTCAACATGGATACATGAAATACCGGATGAACACCCAATAGATTAGGAGGTAAAGCCAATCTATACGCTACCGGTCCTACACATTCAAGAACCTCAAGGAAACCAATGTATCGCGGACTTAGTTTTCCCTTCTTGCCAAATCTCATCACCCCTTTCATGGGTGATACCTTAAGAAGAACATTTTCACCGGTTTGAAATGCCATGTCTCTCACCTTATGATCCGCATACTGCTTCTGTCTACTCTGGGCTGCTAGAAGCTTAGCTTGAATACCCCTCACCTTATCTTGAGCATCCTTTACTAAATCAATCCTTAATGGCTTCACATCTCCATCCTCAAACCATCCTATGGGTGATCTACATCCCCTCCCATATAATGCCTCAAATAGTGCCATATCAATACTGGAGTGATAACTATTATTAAAGGAGAACTCACACAAAGGTATGAATTTATCCCAATTCCCTCTAAATTCAAGCACACATGCCCTCAACATGTCTTCTAACACTTGAATAGTCCTTTCTGACTGCCCATCTGTCTGTGGATGGAAGGTTGTACTAAAAGTGAGTTGTGTGCCCAATTCATCATGCAGTTTCCTCCAAAACTTGGATGTGAATTGGGTACCATGATCTGAGATGATAGAGAGGGGCACCCCATGCAACCTCACTATATCTTTCACATAAACCTTAGCTAATTGTTCAGCATTATAATCTATTCTTACCGGAATAAAATAGGCTGACTTGGTCAATCTATCAACCACTACCCAAATAGAATCAAACTTCCCCAAAGTCTTGGAAAGACCAACTACAAAATCCATGGCTATTGTTTCCCACTTCCATTTCGGAATTGGCATTCTTTGAAGCAACCCTGCAGGCCTTTGATGTCCATACTTCACTTGTTAACAATTTGGACACTTCGCCACAAACTCCGCTATATACTTCTTCATGCCCGCCACTAATAAATTCTCTTCAAATCTCAATACATCTCGGTCACACCCGGATGAATAGAATAGCGCAAACCATGAGACTCTGCCAACAATTTCTCAATCAAGTCATCTACTCTAGGAACACATATTCTCCCTTTAAAATTGAACACACCATCCGCATCAAGAGTGGTCTCTTGTACCTTACCATTCACAGTCTTCTTCTTAAGCTCCTCCAAATTCTCATCCTCAACTTGTTTGGCCTTGATCTCCGCAATGAATGTGGCCCTTACTTCAATACTAGCTAACACTCCACCTCTTTCTGAGATGCCCAACTGCATGAACTTAGACACTAAGGTCTGAATTTCCTCAGCCAAAGGTCTCTTGGTTACACTCAAGCAAGCAAAACTACCCATACTTACCGCCTTCCGACTCAAAGCGTCTGCCACTACATTAGCCTTGCCCGGATGGTATTGAATGGTCACATCATAATCTTTAAGTAACTCCATCCACCTTCGCTGTCTCTAATTTAGAACCTTTTGAGTGAACACATACTGCAAACTACGATGATCAGTAAATACCTCACATTTAACCCCCATAGAGGTAATGCTGCCAGATCTTCAGAGCAAACACTACCGTTGCCAACTCCAAATCATGTGTTGGATAATTCCTCTCATGCACCGTCAATTAATGCGATGCATAAGCTATAACATGCATATCCTGCAACAACACAGCACCCAAACCAGAATGTGAAGCATCACAATAAACAATAAAATCTTTACCTTCTACCGATAATGCTAGGATGGGTGTGGTGGTCAAGAGAGTCTTGGGCTTTTGAAATCTCTCCTCACACTTTTCAGTCCATTCAAATTGTAACTCCTTTTTGGTCAAATTAGTCAAGTGTGTGGCGATAGAAACAAAGTTCTTCATAAATCGATGATATATAATAGCTAGTGAGCCCCACAAAAATCTTAACTTCCGTCACGGAGCTAGGCCAAACCCAATTCTTAACCGCTTTAATCTTTTGAGGATCTACCATTACCCCTTCTTTTCAAACTACATGTCCCAAAAATGCTACAGAAGTCAACCAAAATTCACACTTAGAAAATTTAGCATACAACCTTTGTTTCCCTAGAACGCCCAAAATAATACGAAGATGGTTGTCATGCTCTTCCTTACTTTTCGAATAGATCAAAATATCATCAATAAAGACTATGACGAAAGAATCAATAAATTTCTTGAACACCCCATTCATTAAAATCATAAAAGCTGCAGGCGCATTGATCAAACCAAAAGACATAACCAAAAACTCATAGTGCCCATAGCAGGTTCTAAACGCCATCTTGGGCACATCCCCTGGCATAATTTTCTACTGATGGTAGCCAGACCTTAGATCAATCTTAGAGAAAACTGACGCCCCTTGCAATTGGTCAAAAAGATCATCTATTCGAGGCAAGGGATACTTATTTTTAATAGTGACCCTATTCAATTGCCGGTAATCTATACACATTCTCATACTACCATCCTTTTTCTAAACAAACAGACTTGGAGCATCCCATGGGGAAGCACTACGATGAATAAATCACTTATCAAGAAGCTCTTGGATTTGAGCCTTAAGCTTTCTTAATTTTGCTGGAGCCATGCGATATGGAGGGATATAAATGGGACGAGTACTAGGTTCTAAATCAATGCAAAAATCTATTTATCTATCCGGAGGCATACCAGGCAAGTCATTAGGAAACACTTCTCTAAATTGTGACACCACAGGAATAGACCCAATGGATGGAGCCTCAATCTCAGCATCCCTAATATGATCCAAATAAACCAACCAACCCTGCCCTAGCTATCAATTTCTTAGCCCGAATGGAGGATATGATCTTAGTTCACTTAGGCTTGTACACCCTTTCCCACTCTAATTTTTCCCTTCTCGGAATTTCTAGATTTACGTACTTAGTATTACAATTAAGTACGACATAATAGGGGACAACCAAGTCATACCTAAGATTATGTCAAAGTCAGTCATATCCAAAATCACCAAATCAACCCAAGTTTGAAAACCCATAAACAAAATACGACAAGCATGATAGACATAGGTAACTATGACTGACTCTCCAACTGGGATATAAATATGGATATGGGCATCAAGTATATCACAAATCATATCAAACTTTGAGGCAAATCGCACAGATATATAAGAATAAGTAAAACCCGGATCAAATAACACATTAGCCATTCGGTCACAGACAAGAATAGTACATGTGATCACCGCGTCAGACGCCTTTACCTCATTCTTGCCCGGAAAGGCATAAAATTGAACCCTATCATCTTGACAAACCACTTCCCTGCCTGGTTGCGCGTTACCCCTACCTGCATTACCATTTCCTCTACCTCTACTGCCTCGCTGATTACCTCCTCGCCTACCTTGTGGATGCCTTCTACCATTATTACCATTTCCCACGGGTATCACTGCTCTAGTCTACTGCTTCGCGGACTCAAACACAAGTGGGTGAGGAAAATCTCTCCTCATATGCCCAGGTTCTCCACAGTTGTAACAAGTACGATCAAAAGATGGTCTGCCGCCCCTTGAAGGCACGACTCCCTAGCTATTCTGAAAATTATGAGATGGAGTTTTCGAGTAACTACCTGCAGAGGCGGGCATAGCGGACTGAATTGGCTTGGCTGCAAGCGTTGGCCTTCCGGACCCCTTGGAATAAGAACCTTGAAAGTTACTCGAGTTCTTGACCCTTTTTTCCCATGCCTTAGTTTGACCATCTCGCCTCACCCTCTCCACTTTCTTAACATAGTTTGTTACCTCATTAAAGCTCCTCCCTGCATAAGTCATATGAACAGATAATACTTGCAACTCAGAATTCCATCCCCTAATAAATAACTGGATTCTCTTTTCCTCAGTAGTCACCAATTGAGTAGCATATCTAGACAAAGCATGGAATTTGGCCTCATAAGCAGGCACAGTCATACTACCTTGCTCCAAAGCCATGAACTCATCCTTCTTGCGATCCCTCAAAGTCCTAGGCACATACTTCTCTATAAACAGAGCATTAAATTGGGTCCAAGTAAGTGGAGGTAAAGTAGAAGATTTGCATTCCATGTACGTTCTCCACCACTGCTTAGCCTCACCTTGAAGTTGAAAGGACACAAACTCAACCCCATGCTGACCACTGCTTAGCCTCACCTTGAAGTTGAAAGGACACAAACTCAACCCCGTGCTGATGGACAATTCCCAACTTATGAAGCCTCTCATAGCAATCTAAGATGCACTCATAAGCATCCTCATTTTCAGAACCAAGAAACACGGGAGGTTTTAGTTTTAAAAACTTAGTCAACATTTCATGCTCATTACCAGTCATAACAGAACCGAACAAAGAACGGAAGAAAGCATCATGACCTCCAGTCCCACCCACCCTGGGAGGAGTGCTAGCGATAGGATGATTAGTAGGAGCTTGAGTTTCTTGAGCAGAAGGAAGCAGTCCAACACCAACCAAGCCCCTCAAGAATGACATGATCTGTCGAGCTAACACTGGGTCTATGGGGTGAACATTGGTAGTCTCAGCATGCACCTCGTCCTCTTGTCCCTAATCCTCAACATTCTCCTCTTGAATCTCTTCATGATGCGCATGAGGGTTCTCATTCACAGGAGCATTCTCAATCGGAGCTCCATTCCCAGTAGGCGGAACTCTTCCACGGCCTCTACCCCTAGCTCTTCCTCTACCCCTGCCTCGACCACGACCTCTCGCTGTAGATTCCTCAGCTGGAGCATTGACGAGATCCATAGGCCTGACATAATTGTATCTAGTATTAACCATCTGCGGACAAAAGACTGAAAGAGGTTAGATACCAATTTGAATCGCCAGATACCAATTGTAATCAAGTTATAGCATGAAAGGAGACAAGAGAAAACAGAGATATTTCCTAAAGTCCTATAGCCTCTCGAAGAAAAGTAAAGGCGTCCCCGTACCATTCCATGAGACTCTACTAGACTCGCTTTGGTACATCGAGATCAAAGAACATAGGCTCTGATACCAACTTATCACGATCCAAACCATCGTGATTGACACCCACACTAACTCTTCGATGGGAGAACCACTACTATAACTCAAAACCAAGAAACTAAACCAAAACTAAGGCATTTAAGTTACGGAAGCAAGTTAAATTCTAAGGAAATAAATAGAGTTCCCATAAACTCTAACAAAAGTCTAACAATAATAAACTAATAATGCGGACATAAT
Source organism: Solanum piurae (assembly GCA_029582685.1). Lineage (NCBI taxonomy): Eukaryota > Viridiplantae > Streptophyta > Magnoliopsida > Solanales > Solanaceae > Solanum > Solanum piurae. Next base: position 10,042 of record JAJOOO010023936.1, read on the forward strand.
TCCTAGAACCTGAATGTCAATGTACCAAAACATCTAAAGTTCAACAAGTCTAAACAAGAAGGGATGCAACCCCAATCTAATGAACTAATCAACTAACTAGAACATAGTCTAAGTTTGGAAATGGTGGACATAGACGAAAGAGAAACCATGGAAGCCCGAAAGAATTGGCTCACCCTTGAATTCGAACGATCACAGATCTCCTAAGTAAGGTCTGTCAGTAGACGCTTGAAGATGCCCTGTACTCAACAAAAATAAGAACAAGTGCAGTATCAATACATAACCACAACATACTGGTAGGATAACGCGGCTATCCCACTAAGTGTAACATACATAAGTCAATACAATAATATAATCACATGTACATATCGAACATATACAATATCATCAACATATACGAACAATGAACAACTTCACATTTCTCTAGATACACAATTATATCAAATCATGGGTCTTCTCATGGAACCCAAACCCAAATAGTTAGCATACCAGGACGTGGTACTCGATCCAATAATTATGCCATAACCTGGCAATCGATCCCATGGTCAGGCTGAAACGTGGCAATCGATCCTGGTTAGTTATGCCAGAATGTGGCAACCGATCCATTTAACACACCACAATCACAATCACAAGTACATCCTCAAGATCATACAATTAAGTCATGATTTCATGGTAATCACCATTCATCTATCTTATTTAGAACAAGTGAGATCAATAATGCAACATTCATATACATACATTTATCTTATTGAAGCAAGAAAAAACATACATCACACAATCATAGAATCACAACCATCACCTACCTCGAAACAAACTTGAAACCCTAAGAAACTTGATCCTTCCCTTTTCGGATTCGTTCCGCTTGTTCTTGGTCTACAAATAATCAATATAATACGGGAATCAATAAAAAATCACTAATTACCCAAATTACTAACAATTCTATGAACCCTAGATCAAACCTATGATCTTAATTATCCAAATTAGGGTTGTTTTGCACCATAGAATCTATAACAAAACCCTCCTCCATCAATATTCACCCATTCTATTACGTTCTACGGATCGAAAAATGTATTTGGGGAGTGAAAAGCTTACCTTTAGCCTCAAGAATGGTGGAAAATGAGTAGGAGTCGCCTGGAGTTCATTCCTTAGCTCTAAAAGTCGAAAAGTGCATAAGAAGGTCATTTAGACGTTTATTTATGACTTTAAGTCGCGTCTGCAGACTACGTAGCAAACATGACTATTGACAAAGAAAAGTACATATTATTGGATTTAAACAACATGGATACAACAGCGAGAAGGATTATAAACAGTAACAAATTAAATTTCTCATATTTGAGAGTATCACCAACTAGAAGATTCTAGAAGATAATGGGAATGGGAAGGCCACAACATCATAAGTTTTCACATAGACATCATTTACAAAACATCATGAGTCTAACAAAATGTGAAGAACTGTCTAACCTAGTCTACTTAAGGCAGAAAAAAGGGACTCGGCAAAAGCGAGGAATTGGGGTCAGATGGGAGCTCTTAAACCTGGAAAGAGTCTTCATCACTAGTTTGAAGAGGTGGACTGAAGCTACTTGTGCATTTTGATCAAGCACCATCTACGAAAATAGGGGAATTAGATGGGAGAAAAGGAAGAAGAAGAGAACAAAGGTGAGCAAGAACCTAGACATGAGGTATCCTTTCGGAAGACAAGATACAAAAAGCAACACACAAAAGGAAAGACCCACCATAAAATAGAAGGCAGCTGAAAAGATGAAGAGAGGTAGTTTAAGCGAGAAGCAAAAACATACAGAAGTAAACAGGATGAACTACACTTACTCTTGTTAGATGTGGAAAGGAAGACACGAACACATGGCCATGAATGTTGATGATCCATAAGTTGAGGAGGTGGAACTTCTTTTTGATCCAAAGTAAGAACCTTTTTTAGGTGTGGGCTAGAGTTAGACTGAAAGAGAGAGATGTAATATGAAATGGGGAACCCTAGCATTAAGGAAATGTTATTGGCAGTATGTCGCAGGCCATCCAGATGGGCTACCCATTTATTTGTTTTGTTTGTTAATTGATATGGGCATTAGGCCCATATGAGTGTTGTAATGTTTTAGATTCATTTTAATAAAAGCCCAAAAGTTGTTTTAAAAAAATGTGCATTTAGTGACATATTCGAATCTTCCCACGAACCAAGATGATGTAAAGTATGAAGATTAAATCATCAATCTCTGTCAAATAAATTCACACTCAAAATTTATAAATTTGAATTTCAAAATTTTGATCTAACATAAATTGGGTCAGAAATAATAGTATGTGTATATTATTTTATTATATAAGAATTGACGTGCATGGTTATTTTTGGAAAAAGTAAAAAAAATAATATATTTTTTGCTTTAATTAAGTGTCTATAAATTTTTGAAATTGTTGGGCTACTTTAGCTATGCCCGTTAGTTTTAATTCATATACTTTAGTTATAACTTTATTACTTTGAATGTTGGTGTTCTTTGTCTATATTTTGTAATTACTTTGAGTGAAAAAATGAATTGTCGATGAAGAATAATACTTTAATTATGGACATCTTAATAGGCCTCATACATTAACAATGAAATTATTTTGAAAAAAAAATGAAATTATTTTTAAAAAAAGGCTCTGCTCAAATTAGTTACAAGGGGTTTTCGAATTTCCGTAGAACCCATTATAAAGGTGATTGAGTTAATATAGAGGGTGGTAGGCCATGTATAGATTTTACTTGACAATGTCTTCATAGTCAAGTTCGTCACACATCTTCAAGCAATTGAGTCAAAAGTTTCATCATAGTCTATCTCTTTCTCCTGATTGTATCCTTGAACTACTAATCTGGTTTTATTCCTTGTGATATGCCCTTGGCCATCAAGCTTGTTTCGACACACCCAACTAGTTCCTATGACAGTTCTGTTTGGATGTTTGGAGAGCAGGTGACATTTCACTTTGCTCAAACTAATTTAGTTCTTCTTGCATATCAATGATCCAATCAGCGTCTAGCAATGCCACCTTGATATCTTTTGGCTCTATGTGTGAAAGATGGGCGGGGAAGGCGTATATATTCCTTATCTTGAATCTAGTGTGTATTCCTAAATCAATCGGTGTGAGTATGTTCTTAACCGGATGTGAGATTTTATGCTTCCAGTTGCTTCATTGGACATTCTTAACATCTCAAAAAATTTAAAAATAGATTCCAGCCATTCTTTATTTGTGAATAAGATTTCACCGAGTGATTCTAAATTTTTTTAGATGTTAAGGTCACTAAACTTCCTTAGCATAAAGTTGAGTTCAAAACTTTCCTTCCAATTGAGTTTCACTAGGAGATTTTTCTTGGGTCAAATTTAAATGACCATATCTCTTAGAATATAAAGAGTTACATGACCCATAACCTATTAAATTAAAGGTATTTAAATATTTTTTTCGAAGCCACCAATTTTGCATCGATCTGAGTTTCAAGTAAAAAGTTATGACTATTTTAGTAATCTGATAGAGTGCAGTGATAAATTAGCCGACGGAAAAACATTAAAAAGGGGTCGTTTTGTCTTTCTACCTCTAAGAAAACCCTAACCAAATTTCTTGACTAATAAAAGGCTCAAAACAATCAGATTTTTATCTTTTAATCCCCTATTCTCTCCTCTCTCAAAACCCTCAGGCAAAACCCTAAGAAAAATCAAAGTAGAAGACTCCATTCAAGATTCTTTCAATCTTTTTCAAGATTCTTCTTCAAGGTAACTTTTTCTCGATGAATTCCATTCTTTACAACTCAAATTCCTCCATACAATTATGAATCACTAATGAAAATCATAATTCTTCGTCATAGAGATTTCAAGAAACTAATTAAAGAATCTCAAGAAAGGGTTTCAAGGCTTCTGTTCATGTTTTTTTTCCAAGATTCTTAAAGAACCTCATTCTTTCAGGTATGCAAGGCTATCATAGTGTTGGAATAGTTCGTTCTCACGCCCTACATCTACTTTAAATCAGTAAAAGAGTAGTCTAGGATTCTATCCCTAGATTTGAGTATTCTTGAGATGAGTTGATTTTGAGTTCTTGATTCTTTTGAAATTTTATTCCTAATTATTGAATTTCTATATGTTATGCATTAAGATTCTTGAGCTGATTCATTCATGTCTATATTTCAACATGAACCATATGGATTGAGTATTGTTGAGATAAGTAGTATCGTTGAGTTTCGAGTTTCGAGTTCTTGAGTTCTTGCATTCTGAGTACTTAGTTTCCATATTGTTATGAAGACCCCTGAGTTGAGTTGTTCATGTCCATAATTCCACATGAACCCTATGAGTTGAGCTATAAATTTTTAGAAGCTTTTTAAAGCCAACATTTGATTTTTAAATTGAGTTTTTGAAAAAGTAAAGATGAGTTTTGAGAAAGAGTTTTTAAAACATGATTAGTATGACAGTCCAGTATGCCATCAATGTTTGAGCAGTATCGTATCTAGATATACCATCAATGTTTATGCAATATGACTTCCCGAGAAATCAATAATCATATCACAATATGATTTTGATATATTTTTTAGAAAGAGTTTTCGAGTATGAATTGAGTAAGAGTATAAAGGAACCAAGTATTCCCAAAGGTATCAGTTTTTACATTGATAAAAGAGAAACTTTGATTTGTAAATGAGCTATGAGTTCATAGATATTTCAAGATCACTTACCTCTTTTAAGAGGATAGTTTGAGCAATTATCTCAAACCAGAGGAAGAGTATGTTTTTAAACGTTGAGAATGAGTATATATTATTTGGAGTAGTATTGAACACCGATATGGAGATGAGTTCAGACAACTCACATTCCTCATAAACCATATATGCCAATATAGGTACGGGATCATACTTTTTAGATGAATCCTAAGTGTCGTTGGGTAGAGATTAGTGGATCCACTTAGTTGAGGTGTTCTATACCCCAGCAAGGTATAGGACAGTTCTGGCAGCATGGGCAAGACATTGTATCATCACGTAGTTCATAGTGATGGTTGTTGATTAGAAAATCTCCCAAATATAGTTAATAGTGTAATTTTATTATATCACTTAATATGTTGAGTTCAGAGATGAGTAAGTATTTTGTGATGTTTTAATGATTTCACTTCTTTATTTCTTTACATCCAGTTGAGTATACATCAATATATATTGCGGTCCTTTCATTCAGTTATTTGTTATTCAACTATATTACATACTCGTACATTCAATGTACTAATGTATTCGACATGCATCTTATAATGATGCATATACATGTTCTTAGGATCCTCAACAAAAGTCCGTTGAGATCACTTTATCTGCTCGCCATCTTTTGCGTAAGACCTCATTGCTTCTGGAGACCTCCATTTTTATGAGTTGTTAGTAGTAGTTCCATTGAAGAGTCGTGTGTCTTGTCCCGACACTTATCTTTGTATAGTAGAGGCTTAATAGATAGATAGTTTTAGAGAGTCTTTCAGTTTTCAGATATTTTATTTAAACTTATGATTCATACTTAATATGTCCAGCAAAGTTTTGAGATTTAGTAAGCTATTTTTAAATGTTTCTTTCAATTTAATGCTTACATATGCTTGAGTTAGTCTTCCGCTTGTAGTCAGCCAGGATGAGAGTTTGCTTGGGGACCAACAATGGTTCTCGAGTGCTAGCCACGTTCAGGGTGTAGGCTCAGGTCACCACAAACTTGGTATTAGAGCATAAAGTTTAAGTGTCCCAGAGTGTCTATGAAGCCGTGTTAGTAAGATCTTATTTATGGTTATGAGGCCCCCACTTCTATAAATAAAGGACTACAGAAATTTAAGTAAAGTTCCCCTTATTTCATACTCTAAATCGTGCAGTAGAAATGTGTCATAAGGAATTTATTCTAACTCGTGCATTTCTCATATCCATTCGACTACCCCTCATACTCAAGGTAGTTGAAAAGCAAAGTCAGATCCTTATTGATGAGTTACTGTCAGCAAAAATCTTGAGAAAATCATGAGACTGCAGAGGTGTAACATCTCGCAATTTGAAATAACTAGGAAGAAGCTAATAATTGGAAATATTCATTTTTGGAAAGAATAAATATCTTGAAATTTTGTTAAGTTAGAATAAGTTGAGTTTTGGTCAACTTCAAACGGCCATAACTTCTAGCTCAGGATGAGTTAGGTGTACTTCAAGATATTGTAGGAAATCTCTTGGAATGATCTTTCCAACGCCGCTGAGTTTGTGCGATTCTGAGTTCTTATGAGTGAGTTATGACCTTTGGAAGTTGAGTTGTTGGAATAAGGAAAGTCTAATCCGGCTTTTTAAAGGGTAGTTTGGTCTTTTCCTTGCCCAATTATTTTATTTCATTTTTGGTAATTAAGTTAGGGTCTAATCAGAATTAGATCAGTCTACGCTTTTACCAAAATACGCTAGGGCTTGGAGAAAAGAAAAAAGAAGAGGAGAAAGGAGAAGAGAAGCAAGATTCGACAAGATCGTCGAGTTTAGCTTGTGGATTTCATCGGGGGTGATCCCTACAAGGTATGTGAGATCACATAGTGTTGGGTTAGTTCACCCATGTGCCAATCATGATTCAATTCAGCGAATATGTTTGATTTGAAAGTAAATCCTTTGAGTTCTTGATGAAATTCGTTTGAATTCTTGTGGGTTGTCTTGTTGAAGTTTCTTGGGATTTGATTCATGTTTATGGGTGTAATTTTGGTTTGAATCTATCATATATTGAGGGTATAAATGATCCTAAGTTTTTGGGACAAGAACCATCGAAGTTTAGAGGGTTTAGAGTTGAAAAACGAAGAAGAAATTTCGTCGGACAAATCTGGGCAGTGCCTCCGCATCGCGGACCTACTCCCTAGATTTGAGAAAAATGGTTTCGCGTCACGGAACGGTCACGAACCGTTCTACCTCAAAAGTTATTTTCCAAACAAAAATTTAAATGCTTCTCCACGTCGCGGACCCACCCATAGACAGTGAATTTTTTATCTTTTCTCATGTTTAGCTGTCTAAAATCATTCCTAATCATGAGATCTTTCCTATCACAAATCACAATCCTTGAATCCATAATTCAATTCAAGGAAAGTTAAGAGTCAAATTAAAAGTAAAGAAGCAAGTCAAGAGAAGTTCTTTAATGTTTTCAACAGTCTTTTACAAACGTTTTAACTTTGTTCTAAGACTTAAGTTTTAAGTTAAGCAAAGAGTAAAGATCTGAAGTTCTGTTCGTCAAAGAAGTATATGGGGACTATGTATTCTGAAAGAGTTTAAAATGTTTTCACATTTGAGCAAAAACAAACTAACCATGAGGTCTAGGCTTTGTGGACACAAACAAACTAACCAGAGAGACAGAATGCCTACAATATAAAGCCTCGAACTGGGCTATCTAAATGCTAGAATGGTAGTTATTTTTGTACACAAACTCTATCAAAGGTAAGAAGTAGTACCACTAAACTCCAAACTCTAAAGCACAAGTCCCAAACATATCTTCGAGAACCTAAATGGTACACTCCAACTGACCATAAGTACAGCATAATAGGGGGACAACCAAGTCATACCTAAGCTTATGTCAAAGTCAGTCATGTCCAAAATCACCAAATCAGCCAGAGTCTGAAAACCCATAAACAAAATAGGACAAACATGATAGACATGGGTAACTATGAGTGACTCTCCAATTGGGGTAGAAACATGGATAGGGGAATCAAGTATATCACAAATCATATCAAACTCTGAGGCAAATCACACTGATACATAAGAATAAGTAGAACTCGAATCAAATAACACACTAGTCATCCGGTCATAGACAAAAATAGTACCTGTGATCACTGCATCAGACGCCTCTGCCTCATTCTTGCCTGGAAATGCATAACATTGAGCCCTATCATCTTGACGAGCCACTTCCCTGCCTGGTTGAGTGTTACCCCTGCCTGCTTTACCATTTCCTCTACCTCCACGGCCTCGCTGATTACCTCCTCGCCCACCTTGTAGACGTATTCCACCATTATTACCATTCCTCGCGGGTATCACTTCTCTAGACTGCTGCTACGTGGAATCTAACACATGTGGGTAGGGACAATCTCTCCTTATATGCCCAGGTTCACCACATTTGTAACATGTACGATCAAAAGATGGTCTGCTGCCCGTTGATGGTCCGACTCCCTGGCTATCCTAAATCGAATTATAAAGTGGAGTTCCTGAGTAATTACCTGTAGAGGCGGGCATAGCGGACTGAATTGGCTTGGCTGCAAGTGTTTGGCTTTCGGACCTCTTGGAATAAGAACCTTGAAAGCTACCCGAGTTCTTGGCCCTTTTTTCCCATGCCTTTGCTCGACCGTCTCGCCTCACCCCCTCCACTTTCTTAACATAGTTTGTTACCTCATTAAAGCTCCTCCCTGCAGAAGTCATATGAACAGATAATACTTGCTACTCAGAATGTAGTCCCCTAATAAATAACCGGATTCTCTCTTCCTCAGTAGTGACCAATTGAGTAGCATATCTAGACAAAGTATGGAACTTGGTCTCAAAGCAGCGACAGACATACCATCTTGCTCCTAAGCCATGAACTCATCCTTGTGGCGATCCCTCAAAGTCCTAGGCACATATTTCTCTAGAAACAGAGCATGAAATCGGGTCCAAGTAAGTGGATGTAAAGTAGAAGATCTGCATTACATATAATCTCTCCACCATTGCTTAGCCTCACCTTGAAGTTGAAAGGACACAAATACAACCCCATGCTGATGGACAATTCCCAACTTATGAAGCCTCTCATAGCAATCTAAGATGAACTCATAAGCATCCTCATTCTCAAAACCAAGGAACACATGAGGCTTTATCTTCAAAACTTTAGTCAACATTTCATGCTCATTACCAGTCATGACAGAACCTAACAAAGGATGAAAAAAAGTATCGTTACCTCCCATTCCACCTATCTTGGGTGCAGTGCTAGCAAAAGGAGAATTAGTAGGAGCTTGAGTTGCTTGAGTAGAAGGAAGCACTCCAGGACCAACCAATCCCTTCAAAAATGGCATAATTTGTTGAGCTAACATTGGGTCTAAGGGAGGAACACATGTAGTTTCAGCCTGCACCTCTTCCTCTTGTCCAACCTCCTTAATATCCTCTTCTATCTCTTAAGGATGCACAGAAGGATTCTCATTCACAGGAGCATTCCCAACAGGAGCTCCATTCCCAGTAGGCGCTACTTTTCCATGACCTCTTCCCCTAGCTCTTCTTCTACTCCTGCCTCGACTGCGACCTGTCGCTGCAGATTCCTCAGCTGGAGCATTGATGGGAGCTATGGGCCTGACGATGTTGTATCTAGTATTAACCATCTGCGGACAGAAGAGTGAAGGAGGTTAGATACCAATTTGAATCGACAGTTACCAATTGGAATCAAGTTATAGAATGAAAGGAAACAAGAGAAAATAGAGAGATTTCCTAAAGTCCAATAGCCTCTCAAAGAAAAGTAAAGGTGTCCCCGGACTGTTCTGCGAGACTCTACTAGATTCATTTTCGTACATCGAGATCAATGAACCTAGGCTCTGATACAAACTTTGTCACGACCCAGACCGTCGTGATTGGCACCCACACTAACCCTCCGGTGGGAGAACAATTACTACAACTCAAACCAAGGAACTAAAACAAAACTAAGGCATTTAAGTATACGGAAGCAGAAAAAAATACTAATGAAAGAAATAGAGTTCCCATAAACTCTAACAAAAGTCTAACAATAATAAACTAACATTGCGGAAGTAATTCCTAGAACCTGAAAGTCAATGTACGAAAACATCTAACAATGAACCAAGTCTAAACAAGAAGGGATGCAACCCCAACTAATGTACTAATAACTAATAGAATTGTCTAAGTCCGGAAATATAGACATAGACGAAAGGAGAACTCATGGCAGCCCAGAAGAATTGTCTCACCCTTGAATTCGAACGACGATCACTGATCTTCTAAGTGAGGTCTGTCAGTAGCCGCTTGAAGATGCCCTGTACTCAATAAAAGTAAGAGCAAGTGCAGTATCAGTACACAACCACAATGTATTGGTAGGATCACGCGGCTATCCAAATAAGTGTAACAGAAGCAAGTCAATACAACATTAAAAACATGAAAAATACCGAACATATACAATATATATCATCAACATTTACGAACAATGAACAACTTCACATGTCTCAAAATACACAATTATGACAAGTCATTCGTCCTCTCATGGAACCCAAACCCAAATAGTCATCATATCAAAACGTGGTACCCGATCCAATATGATTATGCCGGAACGTGGCAACCAATCCCATAATTATGCCGGAATGTGGCAACCGATCCAAGTTAGTTATGCCGGAACGTGGCAACCGATCCATTCAACATTGTCACGCCCCGAGACTATCCCCGAGATGCGGACACGGGACCTAGGACCACAAGTGATCCCAAGCTAACCCTGCTGGCATGCTCATGAGCATACTAAAGATAAACTGAATAATAGAAACTGTGCAGAAGCTATAATCATAAATAAATCTAAAGTGATAGGGAATACCCATATACTAAATCTGAAATGAATGAAAACTGACGAGTTTAATACAAAGAAAATATTAACTCAATACTAGGCTGAATCTAACTATGTCTGAAATAAGCCTCTAAACTGACTAGAAATATTGGGACATGCCCCAACTAGATCTAGAAAAACTGAAACTACATACTAAAAATGATCAAGATAAACATGTCACTAGTCCTCGAAGAATGAGGACTCACCACTGATGATGCTGAACTGAAGATTGGGAACCGATCTAAGCGTGATCTGGATGCTGAGAACCTGAACCTACATCACGGGAAGATGTAGCGCACGTATGCGTCAGTACTTGAAAGGTACTGAGCATGCAGGATAGAGTAAAGTTGAAAGAACATATAACTCAACAAAGCAATAAAGCAATGAAATAATCTTAACCTGATATAGATGCTGAATACTGAGTTAACTGAATGCAATGACCAAATTTATAACATGCTAAAACTGAATACTGACTGTACTGAAATATGGTCAATGCAATGGAGTCTGACTGAACTGTGGGAGCTACTAATAACCGACATAAAACCACATGAGCTAAATGTGGAGTCTGATGTATACGCCCCATCTAGAGGACCCAATATACCCTGCCAGAGGTATATAGGCATGCTGGCGTGATCACTAAACTGATGTTGCCCACAGAGGGGACTTACACCTACGTGGCTCGT
>JAJOOO010023937.1:0-21900 GCA_029582685.1 Solanum piurae
ATATATATATATATATATATATATATATATATATATATATTACTAAAAGTGGGAACAAAAAAAGTTGAAAGTTGAAATACCATTTTACCCCTACACTAAATTAAAATATTATAAATATTTAGTTAATCAATTACTACATTGAGTAAATGGAGAGTTCATGTGCTCAAAGGAGGATTGTTTACTCTTCCAGATTTTAATGGAGGTTCATTGCATATATTTAATATTCTTAAAGTTGTTCTCTTTTATCTATTTTGGCCCTTTGAAACCTTCAAATATTTAATTTAAAACTTTAATATGTCTTTTGGTTTTCCTCTATTTTTATCTATATAAATTCATCTTTTTTTTTTCATGAAACTCACATCCAAAATTATCCTTTTCATTTCATAGTTAAAGTAGTGAAGCCATCAACATCTAAAGTATATGATATATCTACCTTAGTCTGATTATATATCACTTTACGAAAATAAAGTGATTTTTTCTATTTGATTCGTGCTTTAGTTTGACTCGATGGAGAAGATTTTTGAATTTTGATTGGATATGAGGGAAGGTATTGACAAAAACTTGAAAAATTACGTACCGATTTTGTATTTATTTTTTCATTCATATAATGTTATGATTCAAGTCTTAAGAAGGATCCGTATGTTATTTTTTTCTTCTATGTTTTTTTTATTTATATTTCTCTATTAGTCTTCTTTAATTTAATTTTCTATAAAAATTTTTTATCATCATAACATTTATTTGAGATTGTTGCATTTTAGTACTCATTACACGCATGTTTTCATTGAATTTTAATCGTCCTAATGAATTTATAACATATTGCATGAGACACACGTGCGTTGCATGCGCGTGTCCAAAAACTAGTGTTTAAATAAGGACAAGTTGTGTACACTCAGATTTTGAAAAGACAAACAATCTTAATTATTTAATAGTCAAATTTTCACAATACTTTAATATTCAAATGTGTATTCATATTCAAAACATGTAGATCTTAAAGCACATATCAATATATATTGAGATATGTACTTAAATTCAAATTGTTTTAATCTTACAAAAAGGCAAATGAGGCCTTTGTTCTATTAATTTATCCTGTCTGTTATTTGTTTCCCATATGTCTCCTTACATAATTGACTTGCAAAGAATCTTCATTACATTTTCTTCATTTTTTAAGGGGAGCAAACTCAAGTATTAAAGTCCTATTCTTTAACATTCTCTCATTGACCTACCTCTGAAACATTATGTACAATGCTGCTGCTTTTATTAGTAGTTGTCTCTCTACAAAGAACAGAATTTTGAATATGCGGATTCAGGATTTGAATATTACAGGTTCAAATTCGAAATTTTGCCACAACTCATTCGACTTAGGGTTCAAAATCTATGTTTGTACTTGTTTAGCCAACTTTTTAATATACATATTCACAGTCTGAGCCAAAGTTATTGGATTCGAAATCGCACCATGTAGACATTGGCGGAGTCAGAATTTTCAATAAGGGGGTTTAAATTCTGAAGAAATAGACACACGAAGTAGCCGAAGGGGATTCGACATCTACTATATATACCTAGAAAATTATTTTAGCCATGCATAAATAATATAATTTTCCGCCGAAGGGAGTTCAGAACCCCTAACTATAAGGTGGCTCCTCCACTGCATGTAAGGATCCACTAGTTTCTCCATATCCCGGACTTGAACCTAAAATCTCTAAGCCCTAGTGCTTCAACTCTTCTAAAAGCAGCACCATTCAATTACACACTATAACAACCCATAATCAAGGCTCTCCTCCCAATAGCACACCCCAGCTACCTTACTACAATGGCCACTCATCATTCATCAAATATCATGGCATTTAAACCTCTCAATCTCATACAACTCCTTATATTAACATTCCCTTGTGTCTATTATATGTAATAAATAGTGAGTCCCACTTTTATCAAGAGTTGTTCCAATCTTCATATATTCTATGTGATAGTTTAAGTGAAATTTCTATGGAAATTTTCCATTCACAACTCACAATTGATAATGTACTCTCCTTTGTTTAGTCTTTGTCTAATCTTTACCTTCTTCCTTCTCTCCTCTGCCACTCATCGTCGTCTTCTCCATCAACCGCTTCCTCCAACTTCAACTCCATCCATTAATAAAGCTAAATCTCCATATCCTCATTTTCATCCATTTTTCGTATTTTTTCTTCCTCCTCCTCCTCCTCCGCCACCTTCGAATGATTTTGCCACTTTTCCTGCTAACATTTCCTCCCTCATTCTTCCACGTTCCTTGCATTCCTCTAATAATTCCATCACCAACAAATTCATCGCCATTCTCGTATCTGCATCCATCCTCTCTGCTACATTCATCACTGTCCTTGTTCTTTTCTTCTTCCTTTACCATCGCTATCCCCACCGTGAAGATGGACACTATGATGATGATCACGAGACGAATGATACTCTCCGCCTTGTCTCATCTAATACAACCCCTTCTCACATTGAAATTGAAAAGAAAACGTCGTCAAAGCTTGTGAGTTGCAGAGAAGAAATTGCTCAATCTTCTACAACCTCAAATGACTATGTCACACTAAACTACCAAAGAATTGGATCACCAGAACTCCGTCCTCTCCCTCCATTGCCACGACATCAATATTTCAAGCAACATCCTAGTATTGGATCATTTGAAGATGAAAACAACGGATTCTTCTCCCCCAGAGGATCCTCTGGGGGTAGAGGAAGTTCCGATTTCATACAAAGGAGTTTCCAGTATCAATATCTGAATTACAATTCATCAAATGATTCATTATCCAGTAGTCCTTCTGGAGAGTTGAGTTTGGTTAAATTTCCAGCACGGCCGAGGTTTATTCTTCAGCAAGTGGAACATAGGCCAATGTCATCATCTTCAATATCTTCTGGTAGTACTCATAATTCCCCTGCTTCTCAAATTTCAAGTTCCTCACTACAGAATCCCGTGTTTACTATGAGTAAATTCGGATATCCTGAGAGGTATGTATCGAGAAGACTTCCACCTCCACCACCACTACCACCACCTCGAGTAGTAATCGAAAATGATGGGCCATCGATGCCCGTTTCATTCCATAGTGCTGATGGAGAAAGTATAAAGCCAAAGCTAAAGCCTCTGCATTGGGATAAAGTCAGGGCCAACTCAGATAGAGCAATGGTTTGGGATCAACTGAAATCTAACTCTTTCCAGTAAGATTTATGTCATCACTCAAGTATTTAAAAATTTATGTTGCTCAGACTCTCCAAAAATGTTGCGGCACGTGTCAGATCCTCCAAAAACACACTACTTAAGGAGAATTTGACGTGCATCGATCAACATTTTAAAGAGTCTGAGCAAACTTAGATTTAAATGCATATCTTTTTATTTAGAGAGATTATTAGTAGTGTGAACTTATTTAATCTTCTCACTTTTTTTAGAAAAAAAAAAACTAGTTTGATCTTCTAAAGTTCTAACAGCTTAACAATTCAGTATATCCTTGTTATCAATGGATTTAGTTCATTTCATTGGTACACCGTCCCAATGGCACCATTCGAATTTTGAGAGTAAAATATTTTAATCTTGATTGAATTTTCAAACGTGGAATCCGTATATTTCATAAAAGAAAAATTTACATATTTGAAAATTACTGTAAATCACAAAAATTGACAATTCAAAATACTTAAAAGGCATATGAAAAAATCGCGGTCAAAGAAAAACTCGTTTGACTCGAAACTCGAACAGTGTCATATAAATTGGGTCGGAGGGAATATATATTTCCTAATCAAGATAAACAAAAATGTTTCCTAATCTTGAAGAATAGTTTCATTTGTAATTTTATTTTATTTTTTTGTTGCCATTTTAGGTTAAATGAGGAGATGATTGAAACATTATTCACTATAAATTCTTCAAATTTAAATTCAAAAGATGGTGTAAGACTCCCAGTTATTCCTGTGATGAATCAAGAGAAGCAGTTACTTGACCTAAAGAAGTCTCAGAACATTGCAATTTTGTTGAGAGCACTTCAGATTACTAGTGATGAAGTTTGTGAAGCACTTTTAGAAGGTTTGGAACTATCTTGTTTTGTCATATTTAATTGATGCCTCATTTTTTTAACTAAGAAATCTCCAGGCAAGTATTGCAAGGTTCGAAACTCGGTGGATATAATAGGCTCACTTCTTTGCTTATTTCCACTTAAATACCAAGTTTTTTATAAATGAGAGATTTCATACCTTGAAATCCACACATCACGTGTTGCACTCTCACCACTAGATCAAAGTCATGCTGGTTTCTTTTATGTCTCATTATTGTATGAGTTCTATGAAGAAGTTTAAAGGCCTTTTAATGTATTTTGGCTGTGGTGGTTTCACATTCTAGTTTTAAATGATGAACTGCAAATTGGCACTACTATAACATGGTGACATTAAATTCTGGTCCTACCAAGTGATGTGTCCATTATTAACATCTTGAGCCATAGCTAGCACTCCCTTTGTCTCAATTTATGTGGCACTTTTTTGTTTTTCGAGAGTCAAACAATTTAACTTTTGACCAGGAATTTGCGCAAGAAATCTTCAATTTTTTTAAATGAAATTTATATATTATAAGTCACAATAATTGATCATTCAAAATGTTTAAAAGATCTATGAAAAACTTACGGTCAAAGATAAACTTGTTTGAATCTCGAAATTCGAAAAGTACAACATAAAATGAGACAGATGGAGTACTATTTTGTTGGGATGTCATATTCATGTTTATGAATGAGTTCTGATGCTCATCAAACCTTTTGTTTTACATATTTACTCATTTAACATATTCTCTTTGCCCCTTAAACCTCGTCCCAGTCTAAGCCAAAAAGTGAAAATTAAGGTGCTTTTGCACAAGGAACTACTTATGTATCTTCTTTATCCTAAAAAAAAACCAAACAAACCAGGTAGTGCTGAAATACTCGGAATGGAGCTACTGGAGAGTCTGATAAAGATGGCTCCCACGAAAGAAGAAGAACGGAAGCTGAAGAACATCAAAGATGAATCGCCATTCAAACTAGGCCCTGCAGAGAAATTTCTCAAGGCAGTGGTTGATATACCTTTTGCATTCAAGAGGGTGGATGCAATGCTTTACATAGCTTGTTTTGATTCTGAGGTCGAATACCTTAAGGGGTCATTTCAGACATTAGAGGTAAATTATGCTTTCAATCCATGAACTCGCGTACCTAGTCTGCATTGATGGAATGACACTGCATACTCTGCAGTTGTATGATGATAAATCTTGTGGTATGAGTAAACTTCTAGTCTGAAGTTTACCTTTTACTCTTCTACTTAAGTTCCTAGCTAGATTGATTTTGATCCCTTTGCTGAGTCTTAAACTCCGACTCCCCAACTCAAAACTGGCTGGAAATGCCCGTCTTGAGCTTGCTCAGGGCGGATGTTCTCGCTGATCTTGACTTTACAGATAGTCAGCTTCTGTTTTTCCATATGGAATCTCTTAGAATTAGGGACTTTTAGTTATTTAAAACTTCACTTCTGTCACTTTCTTTTTGTTTATTTCATTATTGTAGATTGCATGTGAAGAGTTAAGGAATAGCAGAACATTTTTAAGGCTTCTGGAAGCTGTACTCAGAACTGGAAACCGTATGAATATGGGAACAGACAGAGGAGATGCACGTGCCTTCAAGCTCGACACACTTCTTAAGCTTGTAGATATCAAAGGTGCTGATGGAAAAACCACCCTTCTGCATTTTGTTCTTCATGAAACTATTAGAGCAGAGGGTTCTCATCTTTCAGGTGCTGAGTTATCATCTCGCGATGAGGCTGAGTTTAGAAATGGTGTTCACGTTATTTCTGCCTTGAGCCACGAGCTTGCTAACGTGAAAAAAGCAGCTGTGATGGACTCGGATATTCTTAGCAATGAAGTTGCAAAACTAGCAGCAGGAGTTGCTAAGATTACTGATGTTATAAAGCTGAATCAGGGGTTGGATTTGGATGAGAGTAGCAGAAAGTTTTCCGAGTCGATGAATGGATTCTTGAAGAAAGCAGAGAGAGAGATTATGAATATACAAGCCCAGGAGGAATTTGCTCTATCCATGGTAAAGGAGCTAACAGAATATTTCTATGGTGACTTGGCTAAGGAAGAAGCTCGACGGATCAGGATATTTATGGTAGTTAAGGACTTCCTCTCTATCATTGATCAAGTGTGCACAGATTTGGGAAAATAAAAGAGCAAACATTGTTTATTTCACAAGTTTTTCGCGTCGACAGTGAAGGCAAAAAGGTAACTCTTCTGAAGATGAAATATCCTGGAGTTCTTCATCCCTATATGTATTTTGTATGCATTATACAGAGATCTTACCATATCAGAACAAAGTTATATATATTATATTGAAGAAGTGAATAGTATTGTGATTTTATCGTTTATGGGATGATTGGAGTTAACGAGTTATGTTATTAGCGTATGTTCTTGATATTGTAGTTGATTATTGCAACGTATAGTGGGGAATCTAGGATCTAGAGTTGTGAGTTCAAAATGAATGTGATCTTACTATATGTATACATTATAATATATGCAGACATAGTTGAAGGTGAAAGCAATGTATTCAGCTGAACCTGCCATAGAACACCCCTCCTTGGGTAATATTTTAGCTAGGCTAGCTATAACCTTGAAAATATGGTGTAGCAACTTTTATCTCCTGAAAGTTCACAATGATTCTTTACAACAACAACAAAAGGAAAAAAACACTAGGGAGGGTAGAGTGTACGCAAACCTTACCCCTACATTGAGAAGGTAGAGAGACTGTTTCTGATAAACCTATGATACCTGAATAATGGATAATAATCTAACCTATAATCTTATACACTTATTGTCACATACAAATGGTATATAGGAAAAAAATACTAAACAAAAATAAACATTCAAATGTTACTTCAGCAGCCTAGAAAGATCAACCAGGAACTTAAGGAAAGAAGACAATTACTACTAAAGAACACAAATGTGCAGTTGTATCATACTCCTTTAAGAAATAGTAATACTCTTCTTGTTTCATTCAAAATATGATAAGACAGATTTAACTCTGGAAAATACATAGAGTTGCTATATATTTGAACTTTTTGTATCAATTGTCTATGGAAAGAGGACAACTGACCATAAATTTCGGCCATAAATTAATCAGAAATAGAAATGGTTACATTATTCTATATGTGAATAGCTGTAATTAACACAGCTTCTATGGCCAGCTAAAATATTGGCCATATGTTGTTATAAGCATCATATAACACTATTCTATGGTCATTAAAAAGATGACCGGCGAGATGAGAATAAACTCACAGCATTCCTTGCTGCTCTCACTTTGCTTACTAACACCTTCCACTTCACTTCGTCCTTCTTGGTCTGTTGCAGCATTTTCTCCTTGAAATGACTGAAGCAATAAAAAAATTGGCATTTGTTAATGGTGGATAATTGAAGTGAGCGATACAAACAAAAGGAAAGTAGTTGACCATCATTTACAGGATTTTGGTTTTCAAACTGAGAATCACTACTTTACCAAGCAACACGCGTCCTTTATAATTTTGTGCTGATTCTCAAGGGTTCAACGAGTTTTACAACAATGGTCAACGGCTAAATATATGCATACCATGCATCTTGTAACACTCATTTTTCCATCTTAAACTAGATATGGTACTGTGAATAGTAGCTTGGTAATTTTTGGATATACTGCCAATACGAGTAGGGCTACAACACAGCTTCTCTTTTGATAAAAATGAGTAGGATTACATGTTTAGATATTGAAACTTTTTGACTTTTTAACTTTCACAACCTGACTTCATCTAGATGCTTCAAAGGTAAGAGTGTTAGTTGTACAACAAAGATGCTTCAGAAATATACAATTAGTCATCCTTAATGCAAAGAAACATTTGCTTGCCCTGCAATAGTTTGAAATACAAGGCACAGAACTAAAGTCGATAGCTGTTAAAGCACAGTGCTAGCATGTGATGTCAACAATTGACATGTAATCTACTGTGAATAAGCATAGTGCTAGCAGATGAAGTCAACAACACGCAAGTCATCTACTGCATGACAAAACTTAAAATATATATCCGCTTCACGAACTGTGATTCTATCTAATAAAATATCACCAGAAAATGTATTCACTTACCTACAAAGAGGAACTTTGCAAGAGTCAGGTTCTTCACAAATGCGTGAATGTAGCTCAAAAATCTGCCACATTCTCTTGCAACGTACACATCCACCGGGAACTTTAATTTTGCAACTAGAGAAATGACGGACCAGAGACTCCAGCCCCTTGCATGCAGGAAAACTACAGGCCTCTTGGCTTGCTTTAAGCACCTTGTCACGAGGTCCAATAGTTCGACACCCATCCCTGCAAATGTGAACCAGAGCTTCCATAGCTTCATGCAGCTGCAAATACACCTTTTTCTCTTCAATTTTCTTAAGCCTATCTTGTTTTCTCTGTAAAACAAACAATAAGAAGATTATCTATGCCAATCAATATACTCCAAATGGCATTCAGTGGATCTGGGACAAATCACTGAGTGTTCAAATTATCAAGGAGAATGTGATATTCTCTAGACAAATTGCAATAACCATCTTACCGTATCAGCTTCAACAACAAATTCTAAAAGTTCCTGTTCAAGTGCGGGATTAGCACGTCTCATTACTTTCCAACCCTCAGTAGATGATATGCTCTTGAAGTTCCCCACAACCATACGAATGCAAAAGAGAGTAAGCCGTGGTGCATCACAGTCCCTCGCCAACTGAAGGACATCTATCACGTTATCCAAGGTCAACCAACCCTGCTCCAAATGGTTTATGCACACTCTTTTGAGTGATGGTACTGAGTAGAAATGTGATAAGACCAACAGATGCAGAACAAACTTCTTTACATCTCCTTCGTCGTAACTACATTAGGTTAAAAAGGTGACATAAATGACTTTATGTGTAGATAAAAGTATCATGTAAATAGCTTTGATGTCGGAGATCTTCATAAATTTATGATGCTATGCAAACATTGCCCTTTGGCTCAATTATATGTTTAAGAAATTTAAGATCATTCGTACCATTCTTATCCTGAAGAGCTAATGTTGGATAAGCATTTTTATCAGCAATAATAAACTCACTAAAAGATTCAATAAAGCTAGAAGGTGAAACTTTCTGCATACCAGGCTGAGTAGAGGAAACGGATGAATACATAGACCGCGCCATGAGGTACCCCAGCGATCTTTATGCATCTAATACCATTCCTTACTTTGGATTGCTGCAGAAGATTCCCCAGCACTGGAGATGCAACAGTCTATGGAAATGACAAGGGAGAAAGCACAATAAATAATGGGCATTGTTAATAAAGAAAACCTGACAGACAAAACAAGAAGTTAAAACGTTCGACTTTCTATAAAATCCCAATTCAGTGCAAAACAGTATCCAGTCAAAATGAAGATAACAAAACAGTGATCTAGTGAATGCCTCAACGAAAAAGATGTGTACGGTATGGGATTGGTAGGATATTGTTAAGGGAATACTGACCAGAAGGGCATAATGAGCTGGAATAACTGATCCATTTTCTGCAATTACATGTACATCTGCACCAAATCCTTCTTTGAAGAGCCTGTCCCAAGTATCTTTTGGGACACAATCAGAATTAGCAAGTTGTCGAGGAACAGTAGGTCTTGACTGAATTTTACCAGTAACTGGAGGAGGTTTTGGAATATTAGTAGGTAGATTACAAACAGGAGACGTTGGATCTTCAAAAAATTCGACACTGTCAGCTGCGCCTTCTTCTATGCGTATGTTGAAGGATCCACCAAAAGATTCAACAGCTGCTGATAGCCAAGAGGTATGCAAGTCTGGTGATGCCATCAACTACTAGTCCAAATATTTATCCAACAAAGAAATATCACGACCACCTATTGAATGAAATAAAAGGCAAAAAAAACAAGTTACAAACTTTCAAGCTTCACTCAGGAATATCTAACAAACTAGACATCCATTATAATATTGTAAAGATATAACACCTAACTCAACCCCAAATGCTAGCTCATGGTGGGGATTTCCCGACTCCATATAAGCAAACCACCAATCCATTCTCCAAACAATGTGGGACTCTAACACCCTCTTCACACTCAGGCACAACTAGAGAGTGGACTAGAAGTACAAACGGAGATGGACCTGACTTTGATACAATGTTAATATATGGCACCTGGATCTAACTCAACCCCAAAATAGCTCGTGATAGGAGAATTCTTCAAGTCAATATAAGCAAACCACTGACCCATTCTCCAACTAATGTGGGACTCTAACCCACTCTAACATATAATATAGCAAATCAAGTTCAAATAATCCAACCCAATTCAATAGTTCTATGCTAAAAGGGTAGCTACCGCACTAAGCCTGCGCTATGAGAGGGGTCCGGGAAAGGGCCAGACCACAAGGTTCTATTGTACGCAGTCTTACCCTGCAATTCTACAAGAGGTTGTTTCCACCGCTCGAATTCGTAACCTCCCGATCACATGGTAGCAACTTTACTAGCTACGTCAAGGCTCCTTTCTTAACAATTCTATGTTGTTGATTAGTATTTGTCATGCCAAAGTAATTTTTTCAAAAAAGAAAGAAATTGGCATCCTTTTAAATTGTAGTTTAAGCAAATAAAGGGGAGTCAAAAGAAATAATGGAATAAAAGCTCAAAAAGAACCAGCAGTAAGAGCCTCCAAATATCTTAAGGACTAATTCTCTATTTGCTTTAACCAACTTTTCTTCCCTTCAAAGTTAGAAGCCTGTTTCATGCTTTTTTCAAAACCCAAAATTGAGTAACATTCACAAGTACCATTAGACAGAGAAGCAAAACATAAGAAAGAAATTGCCAGACAAGTCCTAAAAACTTCTGTTTTATTCAAACAAATAAAATACACAAATCTTATAAAATGATATACAAACATTTATTTATTAATAGATCAAAGTTTTGCTCTCCTTCACTAATTTCCTTTCTATAATCAAAATGTGGCAGGCTTTATCTTTAAATTATTGCAAAAATCAAGCAACACTAGCTAGTGGTCAATGAATTAAGTTGAAAACTACGAGGTCTCAGGTTTAAATCTCATTAGAGATTTTTTTTTTAAAAAATACTAAGAGTGTGTTTGGTATGGAGGAAAATATTTTTTAATCTTCCAGTGTTTGGTTAGTTAAATGTTTGGAAAATATTTTCTCTAGCAAAATGAACCCCAGTCCCTCACTCCCCATCCCATTCCGCCGCCATAATGTTTTGATAGATACCACATAAATACACTTGGAATATTATTTTCTTGTTTGCTTACCAAACGTTAGAAAATAAATAAAAAATCAACTTATTTTCCTACACGCTAGACACACCCATAATTTTTCTCATACGTCTCCGTTTTAATGGACAGAGTTATCTAATATATATGATTGATGGAAGATGACAAATGTCCATAAAACAAATCAAAGGCAAACACAAGTTGGCCCGAATATGATGGTTATAACAATAGAAATCAAGCAAGATAAACAATCCATATAAATTATAGTAAAAAAAATATAATTAGAAATTTCTGAAAGTTAAAAATTACGAGAAAACTCTAGATCCTAGGATTCCATTTCCATCACTTGATAAAAAAATAATCTTCTTTTTTTCAAAATAAATGGTCTTGAGTAAGAAAAAAAAAACTAAATTATAGGCTACATAACTAGTACCAAATAATTTATTTCTGATCAATTTATAATATAGTAAAATTAAACAGAGAAAATTCTCTATCAGAAAAAATAAATTCAGAACTTGATAATCCTTTTAACTTACTAATAATAATAATTAAAAGTTACAGACTAACAGAAACATACCTTATAAAATCTTCAAATCTCTTCAAAAATCCCCTCTATAATTGTTCAAACTTTCAGTTCAAAAAATCTGTACAGTTAAAAAAAAAATCAAAGAAATTTCCATGAATTTAGCCTATCCAAAAAATTCTGATCTCAAATATTTATCACATTAGCTAAAATAAAGAGGTGCCAAAAAAGCAGAGGAAAATAATTTTGATTTTCAAGAATAGGAAAATTAAAAATTTATGTTCCATTGATGTAGATGATCAAAAAAAAAAAAAACTTACATGAATGGACAAATTGGAATTTGGGTATGATAAAAACAACACTTTTTTTTTTAATATTTGGAGAAAACAAAGTTGTGGGTTTAAAGAAGAAGAGAAGGAAGAAGTACTTATTTGAGGTGTAGCCAAGTAGGATAGAAAAGGAAAGGGGGGTTCTAATAAATACAGAATCTTATACTTAGGAGTATAAATATAAAATGATGACTACACTTAATTGGTCAAACTTTATTTAAGTAATATGTATTTTATAATAATCAAGTTTGACTTAATATTATGGTAGGTTAGTAAAAGAAAAACTATACGTTGGTATTAAAATTGTCTCAGTTCTTCGTATAGACTTATCAAATAAGCAAAAGTTTATAAAAATGCATAACACTTAAAGAGTCATTTGGTAGAGTGTATTAGAAAATATAATGCATGTATTAAGAAATATAATGCATGTATTAAGAAATATAATGCATGTATTAGGTGTGTGTATTAGTAGTACCTTGTTTGGTACACTTTTCCTTGCCATGTATACAGGGGCAGAGGCAACATATAATGAGGCGAAAAATATTACTATTTATATATGGTTAAAATTATTTTTTAGGTATGTTTAATAGATGTCGAACCCCCTTCCACTAGTTCGTGTGTTTACTTCTCAGATTTTGAACCCCTTTATTAAAATTTCTGGCTCCACCACTGCATGTATAACTATGCAAGCATTAGTTATACACTCCATTGTGTATTAAGTTGTGTATTACTAATACCAAATAATTCTAGGTATTAGTAATACATAGCATTTAACACTTGCATTAAGATTAAATAATTACAAAACTACCCTCATAGCCTTTTTAAAGCATTTCCTAACATTTTCTCTTTTTTTCATTTTCTTTCTTGTCATATGTTTTTATTTTTATTTTTATTTGTTTTTCAATGTCTTTTAATTTGTTGGTGTCTTAATAGACTTTATGGCCTCTTAAATATCCTTTTTTAATAAAAAAATAATCTAATTTCAACATAGTTTTTTTTTAAATTACTATTGTGGCGATAAATTTGATAAAAAAATTCTTTGCCAACTTTTCATAAAAATATTTTGACTCAAATAGTACAACTATTTAATATTATTTTTGAAAAGAAGAAGAGGAGTTAATGATGTTTTATCAAAGAACTTTGTTGCAAGGGAGTGTAAAAATAAATAAAGTGTGAAGGGTATTTTTGTAAACATATATTTTTAAATAGAAATTATGCAAGATTTGTTATTTCTAATACATCAAACCAAACAATGTATAAGAAATAATGCTTGCATAACTAATGCAAGCATTACTAATACAAGCACTACTAATGCAATCATTATTAATGCACCCTATTTTGCATTATTCTTATACACTCTACCAAACGACCCCTACAAAGTTATTCTAAAAAAAAATACAACATTTATTGATCAGACTTTATTTCAATAAAAAAAATCAAAATTGGACATTGGTTGGTAAATAAATTTGATAAAAAATAATGAATTTAGTGAACATAAATAGTAAAGTAGGAATTGATTTGAAGGGATACTAATTTTTATGTTGTAAATGGTGAGAATAATTGTTATATGAGATATAAATTGTTTTAAAGTAGTATGAATTAAGAATTTTGTTTACATATGAAATAAATGGTTGGTAGATATACATGTGGGGGCTTTAACAAAATATAAACTTATGGGTCAATTTTTATATTTGAAAATTTTCAAATCATGATTTGAAATTCCAACATGTTTTTTGGGAGAATTTGGGACATCTCATGATATAAAATCATTGAGATGAAATCAACTTGAAATCACATGTCCAAACGTTGATTTCATATCGCGATATGAAATCGCATGTCCAAACGCTTACTATACATCCTGTTATAAATATTTATTCATCATATAGTTTGAAATGATTATACTGTCGAAATAATTAATAAGTTCATATCAGATACACTATTTCTTCAGATACATATATTAAAGATACTAGATATATGTATCTTTAATTAATACCAAATACATTTTAAAATACAGATACATGGAGAGAGGTGAATGAGAGTGTCCGTGTATTTCATATACACGTGAATCACAATAAATCCATGTTTATGGGATACCAAATACATTCTGAAATACATATAGATATATAGAGAGAGGAGAAAGGCGAGTGAGATAAGAGAGAGGTGAGCGAGAGAGCTAGTGTATTCCAAATACATGCAAATCATGTTTGGATACAATGTACCTAGAATAAATTACACATAATTTGACCTACATGTATCTGAGATACATATATCTGAGTGTGCCTGATATATATCTGCGAAGTAAAAGTGATACAAAAGATAATTTAAAAAAACTATAATCAAAGCACGTAATCAGATCCTAAATTAATGAAATTTGTGTTATTTGCTCAGAGTAAAACTACTAAATGGGTCACAAAATAGTATTTTATTATAAATTTTACATATACTTGTGACTCAATGTATAATAAACCCCTTTAAATTTATCAATATATTTATTTAGACACTCGAATTAAGTCTTGTTCTATTTGAACTTCTCAACTCCTAATAAAGTGCTTCAATTAGACATTTTCAAATCATATTTTGAACACAAAAAAATGTGTGTCTTCATTCGACTATTAGGTAGTTAAGTTAACCACATATAATATATTATTTCCTTTAGTTATACGCATTCGCTTCGATAAACCGTAACATTCTTGACATTTTGTATTTGAGCTTGATGAGTATATAATTAAAGGAGCCAACCTATTTTATGTGGATAACTTAATTACTTAATAAACGAATGAAACAAACACATTTTTGCTTCGAAATTTGATTTCAAAGTGGTCAGTTGAAACACTTTATTAGAAGTTGAGGTATTCGTTATAACCAAGGCAGTGAGTGTTTAAATAAAATATTTTAATAAATTTCATGTGCAATCCTCATTTAAACATTGAAAAAACAATTTGGAATGTATACAAATTCGGAGTGAATATATACATAGATATGTATACATGATGTCCATGATTAAAAAAAACCCTTCAATGCAGTGTCTACGTATCATAAGTGAAAATGAATACATAAATGTTCGATTTTTTAATATGTATACACTACAGGGGATAACATAGATATAAATGTATATTAATACTAAGTGAATGAATACACCGCTCTTCTACCTATATAAAATCATCAACTATACAATTGGAATGTAACATCCCGAAAATTTCTAAGTTAAGACTCGAACCATTCTTCATTTGTGAATAAGATTGTACCAGGTGATTCTTAAATTGTCCATATGTGTAAAGGTCAATTCTTTAGTGATGAAATGAATTTGGATATGAATTAAGGTCACTAGGATCCCCTAGCACAAAGTTGAATTGAAAACTTCCATATCAATTAAGTTTTGATGTAAGATTCTAATTGGGTCAATTTCAAAAGACCATATCTCTTAGAATTTAAAGAGTTACATGACTCATAACCTATCAAATTAAAGATATTTGAATCTTCTTTCCAACACCACCAATTTCATAACAATTCGAGTTTCAAGTAAAAAGTTATGACCATTTTAGTAACATGATACAGTGCAGTGACGAATTAGCCAATGGAAAAACATTAAAAAGGGTTGTTTTTGTCTTTTTACCTCTAAGAAAATCCTAAACAATTTTTTTGACTAATTAAAGGCCCAAAACAATCAGTATTTCATCTCTTAATTCCTCATTCTCTTCTCTCTCGAACTCTAAGAAAAAATCAAAGTAAAAGACCCCATTCAAGATTTTTTCAATCTTTTTCAAGATTCTTCTTCAAGGTGAGTCCTTCTCAAGAAATTTCATTCTTTCCATCTCAAATTTCTTCATACAATTATGAATCGTTAATGAAAATCCTAATTCTAGGCCATAGAGTTTTCAAGAAACTAAATCAAGAATCTCAAGAAAGATTTTCTTGATTTTTCTCCTTCAAGTTAGGGTTTCAAGGCTTCTAATCAAGTTCTTCTTCAAGATTCTTCAAGAACCTTGTTCTTCCAGGTATGTAAGGTTATTCATAGTGTTGGACTAGTTCGTCCTCACGCCCTACATCTAAATTCAGTCAGTAAGAGTTAAATCCAGTATTTTACTCGAAGATCCATGAAATTCTAAATTCGAATTGTATTCTTATTCCGAGTTCTGATTTCCTAATTATGATATTATTGGGTTGTTGTTCATGCTTTTGTTTCACATGAACCCTATTTGATGATATTTTATTGAAAGCCTTTGTGCATTTAAATTCATGCATTGATTTTGAAATTTTAAAGTTAGTTCAAGAGTATTTTTAAGTATATTTTGAGAAGAGTTTAAAGGAACACAAATGATTCCAAAAACACTATTTTCACATTGAGAAAAAAACTAAGATTCATGATTAGTATGACAGTCGAGTATGACATCAATGTGTAAGTAGTATGACATCTAGATCAATGATTTGATCACAATAAACAATGGTTTTAATTATTATTTTTGAGAAAGTAAAGCAGAGTTTCAGAAAACTAAAAGAGTTTTCAGAAAGATTTCGTACACCTCTTAAAGATGGCCTTTTTGAGCAATTATCTCAAACTAGAGAAAGATTATGTTTTATACATTTGAGTAAAGTGAAAAGTAAAGTAATAGCACCTTTCTTTGTAAAGAGTGAATTGAGCATAAAGTTATAATTGATTATTGTGGGAGTAGTATCGAGCACCGAATTGCGTAAGAGTTTATTATAACTCAAAAGTTCCATAAAACTATGTAGCCAGCGTAGGATAGGATAGCAATGATTCTTCATGCGACTCCTCACTGCCTCTAAGAAGGCCTATTAGATGGATCCATAGTTACAGTATCATCCTATACCGCGACAAAGTATAGGATGACCCTTGCAACGTAGGTGAAACGTTGTATCATTACTAGACTCATAGTAATGATTGTCGGTTAGAGAAACTCCCCACAAAGTAAAGTATATTATTTTCATATTGATTTTATTGCATATCTAATGGTAAAGCTTAAATGGTTTTCAGTTTTCACTTCATGTTCATGTATTGATTCAGTTGAGTTGCTTTCAGTCATTCAGTTCAGTTATTTGTTTATTCAGTCATATTACATACTCGTACATTCAAAAATGTACTGATGTCATTCTACCTGCATCTTATTATGATGCAGATACAAGTGTTCAGGATCATCAACAAGCATTTCGTTGAGATCACTTTGCACTTCGGATAGCTTGGGTGAGCCTCTTCGCATTCCGGAGGACTTCACATTTATTATCTAATCAATTGTCTTGAGATGTCATGGGTCTTGTCCCGACATCTATCTTGAGTAATAGAGGCTTCATAGATAGATAGAGTTGAGGAGTCTTTCAGTATTTACTTTTCCTTGAGATGTTTTGCAAACTATTATACTTATGTTATTGAGTATTTTACAAGTTGTTTGAGTTGAGTTTTTTTTCGTTGAGTTTAAATGTTCAAAAATTCTGTTTTAAGCCTTTTATCACTTGATTTAGTCTTCCGCAAAGTAGTCAGTCAGACCAAGAATTTGCTTGGGGACCAGCAATGGTTCTTGAGTGCCGGCCACGTCCAGAATATAGGCTCGGGGCGTGACATGAATTTTTTTTATTAAGTAACGAATAAAAAAATATATGAAAATACATAATTTACTTTTTTAGATGGTTACGTATTGTGTATATAATTTTTTATGTTTGTTGCAGATCCTTGTTGATATTTTATATTGGATGCATGAATGTTTTTGGATTGGTGCAATTCATGAAAACTGAATCGTTAATATCAATTTGGAGTTAAAATTATGTATTAAATAACTAGCCTACGTTTCCGTTATTTTTGTTGTTTGTGATGGTTGGTTACACGAGGAAAATTTTAAAAAACTCTATGAAAATGTTATTTATTAATTTGAGCCATTGTGTGCCTATTTATTATCGGAAAATTGAGCATTATAGCAAATTATTAATTTAAAATAAATGGTATAGCTACAGTTTCATTTAATTCCAATTCGCAGCAAACATATTGTCATTCGCCTCTCTCCCCTGAATCTCTCTCGCCACTCTTAGTTCTCTCCCTCACCTCTTTCACTTTATACAAACACAAATGTATAAATTGTGTTTCTGTTTGTATAAAGCGAGAGAGACTGGATATATACAAGTACATATATCTCCGTCCTATACACTTATAATTATACTAATACAAATCTTCTCCTGCTTAGTTTTATGTTGTCTTTCTCTCTCTCGCTTTATACAAACACAAATTATACAAATGTATAATTTGTGTTTGTATAAAGCGAGAGAGAGATTCGATATACAAATACAAATATTTTAACTCGATTCAATTGTATACAAATTCAAATTTTATGCAGATATACAAACACAATCATTGATACATATATGTAATAGTTGCATATATACAATTATCTAACCGATATACATAAACAATTCACCTCTCTCCACTCTCTCGCTCGCCTCTCTCCTAATCTCGCTCGCCACTCTAGCCTAACACAAACAACATATACATATACAATGCAATTTTCATAGACACGGGCACTCGATTTAGACAAATCGCTGCGATTTATACAAATCAGATATACAAACACAATTATTGATACATATACGTAATAGTTGAATATATACAACTATGTTTGCTATGGAGCGCTAATAGCAAAACTTTAGCTATAGAGCGCAAATATGATTTTTATGTTTGCTATTCCTAAAATTTACTCTTTTTTATTTGTCTATTAAATGATAATTAATGTTAAGCTATTTTTTGCTAATTATAACTACCAGTTGTATATATTTCTTATTTTAATTATACGTATCAACATGAATAAATAAAAGTTCAAAAAAATTGATCAATCAAACATGAAAAAAATAAATTAAAAAAAACTACAATTTCATGGACTAATAAGTGGTGAATAAGTAAAATTGTAAAAAGATATAATGTATTAATCATGAATTCGAAATTGCCTTCCAAATAAAATAAAAGACTCTGGAAAGACAAAAAAAATATTGTCCTATATAAAATGCACATATATGGGTATATATATATATAAAAATAAAGAGTTAGGGAGACAAGGAATGATGCTACTTATATTGTGATATGAGTGGTTCAAATAATACTACAATTATTATGATGTTAGTGATTTAAATAATAATATTATTAGACCACACATTTTTTTTATATATTCAGATAATAAATAAAAGCATAAATTGAAATATTCTGAATTTTTTCATCCAGAAAAATTAAAGTTATGTTTCTATTTTTAATCATTAAGTTGTTTTTTCTTGGAAACTATATTTAAATTTTCCATTCTCCCCCTTTTAATAAATAATTGATGAATTTAATGGTCGATAGGCTTTTGGTCACTTTCATATATTTCCGTCCAAACCCCCCCCCCCCAAAAAAAAGAAAAGACAAACACGTAATGGAAAAGATATTGGCAAAATCAAATTCAATCCATCTCACTCGTTTAATTTTGAATAGGTTATTATTCTGTCTATTTATTAACTCAATCAATTTCAATTCATTCAAATTGATTTTTCAGAAATCATATCAAAATATTTTTAATTTTTTTATTTGTTATGTTATATATAGTTATAATAAAGAAAAAAATATATTATAAAAGAGCTAATAAAACAGTTATAACTTAGAAAAAATTGGACGTATAATTCATTACTTGACTCATTTTGACCTAACTCAACTTAACTTAAGCAAGTTTAAATTCATAAATTAAATCTTAACCCATTTTAGTCGCTCCAATTTATTTCAATTTGCCAAATTTGTTATCCCTATATAAGAAGGAGTTGTGAATTATGATTAGTCCTTTATACAAAGTGCATTCTACACTTCATGAATCATGCTCTTATCTATTTTTCACAAAAGAATCCACTTGCCAATAAATGTCTCTCTTCCACTAGTCTTTAATTTCATTTTCACGTAATATTTTACAATTAAAGAGTGAGAAAACGATAGGCTTAGTTTAACTTAATTCTTTTCTAAATTTTTTTATATAAAAAAAAGTTAAATGTAAGTTCAAAATTGATAATATTGTAACACTATTTAATTACTCAACACTACAACAAATAAAGAATTTAGAACCAAAAATATAATGTTGTTATATTATATTTAGTGACTTTAGATATAATGACTTTAATTTAATTACTGTTATATGTTGTTGCGATAATAAATATTTCCCCAAAAAAATCTTTTATCACGTCAAAGCTTGTTTGTTATCCTCCAAAGGACGTGAGTCATGTGACATATCACATAATGGATTAGATTCATCTATTTTGAATGCAGGAAACGAAAAAATCCCTAACAAAGACACTTCAATCCCCCTTAAATATTGAATTTTATATAACGTGAATCTGAATCAATCATATTAAAAAAGTGAGATTAATGATATAAAAAGACATTAATAAAAATACCAGCTATCCCTTTTCTTTTTTGGAAAAAGGGCCTGATATACCCCTCAACTTAGTCATTTAGAGTAGACATATTCATCGTTATGAAAATGACTCATATATACCATTATTGTTATACAAATGACTCATACATACCTCTACCGTTACAAAAGGAGCTCACATACACCCTTCATCTAACATAAGTGAAAAAATTAGTTTTAAATTTATATTTTTGACTTTGAATTTTTTTTAAAAAATCATGTAGGGGTATATATATGATCCTTCTAGCAAAGTTTAAGGTATATTTTAATCTTTTTCATACATAAATTATTTTTTTGACTCCTTTGATTATCATTATTTGAGTTTCTTATTCTTATTTTATTTTTTTCTTTCATTCTTTAGTGCAAAGAAAAAAAGTTTAAACTAAATTTTTTGTGGCTATATTATAACTCAAAACTAATTTTTTGGCAATAATGTAATTAGTTTTTGTATTTGTAAAAAAATTGGGGTATCTATAATAAATTTTACAAGAAAAATAGTGAAACATAAATAAATTTGACTATCAAAATAAAAATGTAAACTAATCGTTGAAAAAAAAATCCAAAAAAACACATGTGATGACTAATGAGGATCAAAAATACCCCATAGAATTGATTTTTTTTTTATAAAAAAATAATCAAAAAGTTAAATTAAAAAAACAATTTTTTTCTCTTTCGTGGGAGGAAAAGATTATATGTGAGCTATTTATATAACAATAGGAGTATATATGAGTCACTTTCATAACTAGGGGTATATCAACTCTAAATGACAAAATTGACGGGTATATCAAGTTTTTTTTTAGTTTTTATTTTATTTTAAGTTTTGCATGTGGTATATTTGTTGAAGCCTTTGATTATAGAGCAACTTTCACATATAGCAAACACAAAATTCATATTTGTATGTTATAGCAAAGTTTGCATAATTGAGCTCCATAGCAAACATATATATGTATAAATCGCTATACATATACAAAAAAAACAGTTGTATAATTCGCTATACATATACAAAGAAAGCAGTTGTATAATTCGCTATACATATACAAAAGAAAGCAGTTGTATACAAAAGATCAATTGTATAATCTGTATATGTATAAAACGAGAAAGAGAGAAAGACAAAAGAAAACTGGGCAGTAAAATATTTGTATTGTATAATTATAAGTGTATAGGACGAAGATATATGTATTTGCATATGTATATACAATTTTCTCTCGCTTTATACAAACAGAAGCACAATTTATACATTTCGTTTCTGTTTGTATAAGCGAGAGAGGCGAGGGTGGCGAGCGAGATTTGGGAGAGTGGCGAGCGAGATCTGGGAGAGGGGAGAGAGGGGAACAAAAATATATGTATATATACAATTTCCTCTCGCTTTATACAAACA
>JAJOOO010023938.1:0-12892 GCA_029582685.1 Solanum piurae
TTTTTTTTTTATAAAAAAAGAAAAAACGAAGAAAAATAAACAAAGAAAAGCAAGAGACAAGAAAAAAAGTGATAAAAATGGATGAAGTAAATGGATCTTCTAAGTTGAAGAAGATAAAGAAAAGGTTATTGGGTTTTTGAATTTGGGTGAAGAAGATAATGGAAAAGAATGAATAGAGTAAGTTAAAATTTAAAAAATAGATTTTTCAGCGGCTTGACTCACGCCTCAAATGGAGATTGAACTACACTCTACCTGCCACCTAGGTTCATGATGGGACAAAAAATTCATTATAAATAAGAATAATGGGGTAATAGGACCCTACTAAGTTTAAGTATCTTTTTGAAATTCAGGACAACTTTAGAGATAGTTTTATGTCTTTTCTCTACCTATAATTATAAGTTACATTGATTTAGTATAAACACCTGATACGGTCTGAGTATTTACCATCAATAAGATAGATCGTCTTTCTTGTACGAAAAAAATAAGTCAGAAAATTCAAAACATATGCATCATTATAAAGTAAAGTTGCATATGCTTGAGTGACACAATCATTCATGTTGATTTGGTTTGAGCTAACTTTCTTGTAAATCAACAGTACACTAATTGGATATTTTGTCCTTTTTTCTTCATACTGATTACCATATAGATTCATCTGGCCACTTTTGCCACAATAATGCATGTTATATAGACTCAATTAATCTTTACAGAATACTTATATATTCTTATGATTTATTATGCATTTCTTTTGGGATACACAGATAGTTAGACCAAATTAATCTTTATTGGAGAACTTTCACATATAGCCACTCAAAAATAGTCTAATTATGCTCTATAGCTATAGTTTACTAATTACGATTCGTAGCTACATGTTATAGAGAGGAGAGTGGTGAACGAGATTGGGAGAGGCGAGCGAAAGAAGGCAGAGAATGGGAGAGAGGTGAATTGTATATGTATATCGGTTAGATAATTGTATATTATACATATGTATTTGTATATCTGGCGAGCGAGATTGGAAGAGGGAGGAGAGAGGCGAGCGAGAGAGGGCAATAATTTATATAATTCGGAGGTACATTTGTATAATTCATGTGTAATTTTGTATAATTGAGTAATATAAAGTCTGGAATTATTCAAATATGATAAAACTTGAAATGACAAATTGATACAA
The DNA here is from genome assembly GCA_029582685.1 of Solanum piurae. NCBI lineage: Eukaryota > Viridiplantae > Streptophyta > Magnoliopsida > Solanales > Solanaceae > Solanum > Solanum piurae. Next base: position 1,166 of record JAJOOO010023938.1, read on the forward strand.
ACATAAACATATGAACTTTAAACAATTATACAAAATATATTATACAAATTACATTATATAAATTATATTATACAAAATCCGAAAACTACACATTTATACAAACTTTAAAAAGTTATACACAAAAAGATTGAATGTATATGGTGACAAAACTGAAAAACCAAAGGAAAGCATCGTCATATACAAATACAAACTATCGTATACAAATACAAATCAAATGAAAAATTATTAGTTTCGAATTATACAAATGTGACGAATTATACAAACGTGACTAATTATACAAACTCAAAGTCAACCCACGTAATTAGTGTATAATGTTAGTCGCAAGTAGTAACTATAACAAACTATAGCTATGATGATTAATTAAGTAGTACTCCCTCGGAAATGTCAACGCATCCGGGAAAAAAATGATTAATCTCTATCAATAGACCTGCTAAAGCCCCGAACCATAGCGTACTTAGTACTGGTGCCACAGAGAGATATGTTTTTAGATCTCGCATTGAAAAACCTCCTTCTTTTGTATTATTTGTTGGAATAGATAATACATATATGATCAGATGCATATGTAGTTAAGGGCTGCTTAGAGTTGGACACAGAATTCCTAATTCAAATTGAAATGTACAATGATTCGGGAAATAAGATTTTCCTTTTCTTAAAACAGAAAAAAAAATACATTCCCTTCTTTCTTACCGAGAATTTCCGAAAAAGACTAATTTATTTTTACGACGGGTTCTGTATTTTTATATTTTGTATATAATTGTATATAAGTATTTTCTATATAATCTATAAGAGAAGTCTTTTCCCTTTACTATTATATGTTAAATGAGACAAAAAAACGTCCACTATTGTTTGTCAGGTATACTAAAAATAGATGTCCAAAATTAATTGTCTATTTAAACAATCAAGAAACAATTAGTCATTTTTTTCTAATTCTGTCCTTAATAACTACATAACTATTAGTTTGAAAAGTAGTCATTTTACAGTTACAAGACTACTTTAATGTGAAAAAAGTTGATTTTACAGTTTTCAAAAAGTACAAATCATTTTAATAATGATTGATAGTAGGGTTATATTAGTTAAATTGCACCTTATATTAAATTTTTCTTAAGAATTGTACATGATCTTACCCTGACAAATAATAATAGATGGAGGGACTATAAATTTGATTAACCATATAATTTTTCCTTCTTTATTTATTGATTGTGGAAAGAAATGACGGCAAGCAAAGGTGGATTCATAATTTATAGGTTTCAGATGACATATTGGCATTCAAATAAAAAAACAAGTCGGATTATTGTCTTTAAAATATATAGCTCTCGGCAGAAAGCATGGTAAACTAAAAAATAGAGCTACAAGCTGTTATATATAACTATTTAATCCATCATCATCTGATAAGTGTAAAAATAAATTCCTTTACATTATTTTATTATATGTATAGACGAGTTAATTAAGCTCTTTTTTTTTTACATCTTGCACTCCTAGTTTTCTGGTTACTTGTCATTCTCTTTTTAAAAAATAAAATTGTAAAACAATTAGAACTTCTTTTTTCTTTTGGTTAAGCACCTCTCTGAAATCTTTTTTTTTTCAAGAACACTGACAAAAACTTCATTAAGCAATAAAAAATTTAAGTTATTCAAAACGTGTGCAAGGTTTGATGAGTTGGCCAAGATATATACGTCAACGTTCAAATCATATAATTGAGTTATATTCCCGCCATGACGCCATTCTAAAATAAGCGTCATCTTAGCAAAAATCAGGTTCATTAAGAAATCAATAATTTAATAAAGATTTTTTGAATATGAAATATAAAGGTATAGTTAGAAAAACAAATTAATTTTTATCTTGAATTCATAAGATTGATACTTATTTTGAGACATAACCTTCTTCTTCTTTTGCTAAAATGACACGTATTTTGAAATGGACCACACTCAATTAGTAGCAACAAAAGTTATTAATTATTTTCTGAAAAATCTACAATTTCTCCATATCGCGGTAGCAAATTTCCCCTATTGAGCTACCTTCAAACTATTCTATTAAATTCCTCATGTATATATATATGGACATAACCACCATGTGTGTATAATACAAGAGGTTAGGTAATTTTACCCAGACTACAACAACTATATATTATATAAATGTTGTTCCCTTCTCCCTACCAGGGGCGGACCTACAGTGGTGCAAGTGGGTTCATATGAACCCACTTCGTTGAAAAATAACACGGTATATGAATGTATATTTAATCAGTTTTTAAAATTTTATATGTATATATTAACTTTTGAACCCACTAACACATGTGTGACCCTTGGCTGAGTGGTGAAAAGGGTTCAATTTTTCCAGCCAACCCGAGTTCGAATCGCTGTTGCCACATTTTAGTTTTATTTTTTATATCTTGAACACACTTCGTGAAAATCCTGGGTCCGCCACTGCTCCCTACCACAACTAATTAATTAGGATCTCTCTCATAATAGTTTTGGCTAAACTCTATAAAAATAATCATGCAAGAAAACTACTCAAAATCCCAAAAGGTCGTTGTTTTGCATTTTTCATTATAGATATTATGTTGCCTAAGAAAAGTACTCCTAAATATATATTGTAAAAACAACTTAGATCCAAATTTATATGAATTCCTTAATTCTCTGGTGATTATTCCTTTATCTAATTAAGCTATTATGTATTTGAACATGTTATAGCTAGCAAATTACTTGCCTTATGTTTTAGGTAGGGGTGTACATGATCAGGTTGGTTCGGATTTTTTAAATATCAAATCAATCCATTTGTGTCGGATTTTTAAATCTATAAACCAAACCAATAAAACTCGGATTTTTCAACCTCGGGTTTTTTCGGATTTTCCCGGTAAAGTATTCATACAAACATATAATTTACTTATACTTCAAATATTTCTTTAGTCCTACCAAAATACAACTATCAAGAAAATAACACAAAATATGATTTGAGTAATGACACTAAAATATCCAACAAAAAAATAATAATAATGAAATCGCGTAAAACAAATATTGCAAATTAACAAGTCATAATGAAAATTATCATAATTTAAAAGTACTAAATCATGCTAAAATAAGTTTAATAAGTATTAGTTACATGACTAAATATTAAAGGAAATTATAATTAGATTATATATTTGAATTGTTTAAACCAATGTAAAACCAAAGAACAAATATTCAATAATATTGTCATTCTTAGTGTTGAATTGATTTTCTTTTTGCATTAGTATTAATTTGATTTTGATTTAAGCTTTATTATAATTACCAACATCTGTGAACTATAATCTTTATTGAACAATTCAGAATTCTAAGTTTCAAACTTGAAATAATATATTAAAAGATAAAAACTATGAAAAAGTATAAGAAATATTTAAAATAAATATTTTTATGTATAAAATAAAATTTTAAAATTATATATATAATGTCGGGTTAGTTTGGTCTCGGGTTGGTCTTTTTTAGTTAAAATCCAAACCAACCCAAATATAGTCGAGTTTTTCTTTTCAATACCAAACCAAGTCAAACCAACCACTAGTCGGTTTTTTTTTCTTGATTTGACTCGGTTTGTGGTTTGATTTGATTTTCGGTTCGATTTTGTACATCCCTAGTTTCAGGTCACTAATTTCATTCCTTATGAATAATTTATCTATAGTCATCTTTTAAGTGACTTAATAGTATAAAATTAAATTCATATAACTTTTTTAACACAATAGCCAAAATTATCTTCAAAGCAGTAGTGTTGCCACATAAAGCTAATGATGGCCTGTCAATTGAGTACTTCTTATCGAAAAATTAATAATACAAAAAAAATTGTATTACATATATAAGTGAACATTTATTTTCTATGCATATATATATATATATATTAAATTTTGAACAACCTCCGCTGAAAGGTGGGTTATCAAAGAAATGGTATGGAACAAAGGCACATGGTAGGATGGGTTTTTTCATGCAAAGTGTCCCACAACTGTAGATAAAAGATCAAAGGAGGAGCTAATAAATATTGTTAATGATGAAAAGGGGTTTGATTGGTAACTCATGGAAAAATATCTCTCATGCAAAATTACATTAAGTGCAATAGAGATACTATATATTATGAAAGCCTTAAATCAAACAACATAATATTCCTTGCAACTTTTTTTTTCATCTGATGTTGATACCAGAATGAGCTTGATTATTCTGAATTCATGCTATGTAGGATCTCATTCGAAGGAATCATTTTCTATCAAAAATTCTCTATATCTAGGACTCAAACCTGAAACATCTAATTAAGAAGGATCAGCCTCATTCACTGCACCATATCTTTTGATGGTATATTCTTTGCAACACTCTACAAGCAAAGTCCATTTAAAACATCTTTCCACAACTAATGTATTAAAAGGTGAAAAACCTAACTTTGTTTTATTCTAATAAAATTAGTTCTTTTTTTTCTTCTTCTTCACTTGATTAGTCATATTTTCACACCGATTTTTCAACGAATTTGGTGAAAGAAAAGGACTAAAGTTGTACTCTTCACAAAAGAAAAAACGCCTATGTCTATATATTTGGTGGATCCGTCTTCTCTCCATTTCCCTTTCCTCCATTTTCCCGAAGTTCTTGCTTGGATGTGAGACACATGGCATAGATAAAAATTAATGGCTAAGATTTAATAGATTAAAATAATATTTTAATTATGATTTAGATAATTAATATTTTATAAGAAAAATAATAATATCATAATCATAAGTCATAACAATATAATATCTTGTCCATAAATATATTATAAAAACTGTTCTCTTTTCTAAAAAAAATTCCTGCGAGTATTTATCTTCCGTTAGTTTTTTTTTTTTAAAAAGAAAAGAGTAAGTCTTAGAAAGCAACTTTGAACTTTCTCTTTGAAATTAGTTTACATATAATTAATAGAAAAAATACTCGCAGGGAAAAAATAATTAGAAAAAGAGAAATTATTTTATAATATATTTATGGACAAAAACAGAAAATAATACTAGTAAGAAAAAGAAATAATATATTTTTGGACAAGATATTATATTGTTATGACTTATGATTATGGTATTATTATTTTTCTTATGAAATATTAATTATCTAAATCATAATTAGAATATTATTTTAATCTATTAAATTTTAGCCATTAATTTTTATCTATGCCATGTGTCTCACATCCAAACAAGAACTTGGGAAAATGGAGGAAAGGAAAATGGAGAGGAGCCGGATCCTTTGTGGATCCATTTTCAGAAAAGAGTGCCAAAAAGGAAAACTCAAGAAAAAAAAAACAGATATAATTCAACAATAAATACTACATATATTTCTCTTCACATTTTTTTCATTTTTGGAAATTTGTTTTTAAAAAAATGATGAAAACTATCATCAAATACACATAATAAATGAAACGAATCCCACATCGATAAAGAACAAAAAAAATCTGAACTCCTTATAATATTTGGACAATCCTTACCTTCTTATTTGACAAATAGAAAAAGGATCCCGAAGCCTAATTTGCGGAGTTTGATCACCTGCTAGAAAGCAACCATGTGCCTATCAGCCTATGTGTGTTTGCTCATAGAGTCGAATCTAGAATTTAGAGCAAGAATAAATATAGTGATGATCTTATATTTGCGAAAAAATATACATATTTTGAGACGAAAATAATGAATTCAATTGAATATTATAGAACTATATTAGATCCGCACTTTACCTGTGAGAGAGGACAATGGGGATCATCAACTTCAAACTATAGGCAAAATGGCTGCCTAAAACAAAAACTTGAGTTGGGGGGAATGAAGCCTGGTCCGAAATCATTCAATTCATCGATCATCGAGATGGACTTTAATTTGTTGAATGATTTCGAACCAAACAACATTCCCCTCAACAAATGTTTTCTTTCTTTTGGAAGAAGAATGGAGGGAATTAAATGGGGTGGACTATATATAGTCATAAAGTATAGAGTAGAGAGACAAACAGAGAAAAAGATAGCATCTTGATTTTGGTTACTTAACGGACATGCATTCATTAGTTATATATATATAGCTATTGTTTTTTCATTGAGTATCCACAATAAGATTGATTAAATATGGATTCATTTTTGAAGATAATACTAACAATATGATTTTTTTTTAAATAATTAAATTCAAAATTTCTGATTAAGAGAGGAAGAATCTAACGTTTCTATCATAATTGATATTGGTTGGCTAAACGGACTTTGTCTTTTTTTTGTGACTCAGATGATTTGCAGTTTCCTCTTTACTTTTATTATGCCAAATATTCCATGATTATGATTTTTGACACACAAAATTAAAGCTATGCTTGTATTTCAATATCAAATTGGGAAAAAGCACCATAAAAGCGTTTAGAAAATCATTTTAAATTATTTTTTTGCTACCTTCTTTTCGTCGCGTGGCTATATTGACAAGTTTTTCTATATTAAAAGTTCTACTACCTAATAATCGACACAACTAAATACTAATGTGTTAATCTATCCATAGTATTTAATTATTCGCTTGAGAAACTATTTATTAAGGGTTTATTGGAATTCATGTAAATCTCCAGTAATGTTTTCAAGAATATCTTTGCTTATCACATCCCACATATTAAACGACAATGAAAATCTCTAGTAATGTTTTCAAGAATATCTTTGTTTATCCCATCCCACATATTAAACGACAAAAGGAAATAGTGACATAAGAAATGAAAAGTTGATATTCCATGAAGAGAGGTATATTAATAAGTAAAGTAAACTGTGTTAAAAGGTATTCACTGTTTTCAGTTAACTTTTGAATGTTTTCACAAGTGTAGTCAACTTCAATAATAATTTGAAAAATGACGTTGTATTTTAGTGTACATATTCTGATTAATATTAGAACATTTCTTTTTTGGCCTCACCATATATAAGGATAAAGTATAAAAATGTAAATGTAGTCCTGAAAAATGACTAATTACTAACAGCAACTCTTGATAAATAATTTTGCTAATCTTTTTTTGGTTCTCTTTCCTTATAGAAGGTTATTGAGCGTGAAAAATCTTGTGTACGCCACTGTATCCTTAGTTCGGAAATTGCAGTTAGAAGGAGAAACAGGATTCAGATACTAGTAATTTTTTATAGGCCACAGTCAACTCTTAAGAAATCCAATACTATAAAAATGAAATTGTAATAGTATAATTGTAATATATACCAAGTTAAAAGTCACACTAACTTCAAGATTTGAAAAGCATACACAAATTTTAAGATTTGGACCTTTTTGACTGTGATTTTGGTTCCACATATGTAAGTCACTTTCTAACTAAAAAGTCACATTTTGCAGAATATCTACACGAACACTTGAGCATAACTTGCTTTACGCTCCATTTACATCTTCCCCTTTTGCTTTCCAAACTTTACATCATTACTCCTACCCAAATTGAGGAAAACAAAAGTTTACTGCATCACTAAAGCACATCTTCATGGCCCCTGTGCCTCTCATTTTGTATTCCCTCACTAAGAACAATCACTGACCTTGTGTTCGCGCACTGGATATGGAAAAAATCATCAAACTTGAAATCCCAAACTTCCTTCACAACCTTCCTTTTGGAGTCTCATTGCCAGACATGCTATGAGGCTGGACTGCAAATGACTTCTAAGATTAGACGAAAACAAATAACAGTGAATCGCTACTATGTTGAGACAGAAGCAAGAATATGCAAATGCTACTATTCAAATTGCAATACAAAAGATGGATATTCTAAATAAGGAATAACTGCACGTTAGCCAATATACTAAAAATAATATAAAATTTTATAAAAGATGAGTTTCTTTACACAGTAATGGGTTAACTTACAGAAATTTACACTTATAAATTAATGTTACAGACTACTGCAAAAAAAAGGTTTTGCAGTTTAAATAAGAAGTCAATGGACAAACCCTTAGAGCTGTCACAAGAGGCAAAATACAAGAAAACAATGGCTCTCACTTTATTAAAGTATGACTCACCAAAGGCTCAAGAATGAACGCTAATATCCATATTCATGTCGTCTTGCTTCTCAGTCATATATGACTCCTTTGTCTCCCCTGTGTGATTGGACTCATTGTTAAAGTTGTAAGTAGCAGAACCCCGTTGGTTATTGAGACGGTCTTTACTATTTCTAGAAGCAAAGGTGGTATTTGCATTGTAACCAAGAATCTGCTGACCTCCTCTATCATAAGCTGCTACATCTTTATCCAAGCCACCTGTGTCACCACAGCTCTTCCTTCTGCAAAATTTTGGTGATTTTGCACGGGTTGGTGGTGGCTGCAGGACAAAGAAAAGTAAATTAAAATTATAAGATGGTTAAGTTGATAACAGAAGGGGATGTCAAAAGATCAGTAACCTAATGTGAACTTTCTTCAACATGCTCAAAGGTTACAAAAGCGGAAAAAAACGTCACAATAATACAGCAGGTTCAAGTTATGGTAAACCTCAACTAGAAGTTGATACTGTAAGTTATTGGTGATGAGAATCCCGTACCTTTTTCAGTTCAGCCTTAGGTGGAGGCCCTTCATGGTAGAAACTCGGCATTGGGTTTGCCTTAAACAACAAATTCCTTCTCATTTGCTTCATAGCTGCTTCTCTCTCTTCCTAAGTTAGGAAGATAGAACGAAATCAAAAAATATATTGATTGATAACACATTCATTAATTCAGTATTTGTAGGATAACTTTGATTGATCTGTATTCCACTATTAAATCCAGAATCAGGTGACAGCAACATAAGGCGGTGCGTACCTTTGTCCTTTCCTCACATTGAATTTTCTCAGCCTCCAAAGCTTGATGCTTCTCCTCTAACTTTGAGTAAAACTGCAAGAAGGGGAAAAACAGAAAGCAAGACAGAATAGGTCAAGCTTTAGATTTTTCATTTCAAGGAGAACTTGAAGTTCCTTTTCTATTGTTATGTTGTTTTTTGTTTTGATCATTTAGAGGGGATAAGTAGGGGTAAACAATGAGGTGAAGAATTAGAACTAGCAGTTTCAATAGTCCTAAGCAAAAGTGCAAATCGACAGCTACCTCCTTCCTTCTTGCTGCACGTTCAGAGGACCGAAATACTGGGGCTGCCGCTACAGTGACCCTGGATTTTCTTGCTGAGATCACATCACTTCTCATTGTTGAGGAAATCATCAAATGGCAAATCAGAATTCAATAAGGACACACATCAGAGAAAGTGAAGACTTTGTAAAGTTAGATCAAAGGAGAAAGATCATACCAAGAGGCAATTGACGAGTCTTCCTCATCAGAATATTTCTTATTATCAGATTGCAGTGGCTTCTTAAGTGCAACTGATGAAGAAACCTGAAAGAGAATATCATAGCCACAGATGAACATGCTGTATGATCTATAGACCCTAACTCCAATATCATGCATTGACTTCTCAATGAAAAGTGAGTTTTCTCATTCACCAAAAGCGGAAGTAAAATAAAACATGAGGACTTTGTCATTTTTGCAAGATCAAGTGCTTCGGATTCATCCTCTTCCTTTAATGACACAACCCAGTAGACAGTGGTCAAAACGCACATAAAGCATAGGGGAATAACCTGGTTTTGTACAGATCTCGGGGCTTGCAAATTATTTGTTTCAGATGGCTTCTGTGCAGCACTCACGTCACCTGCATCATTCCTAACAGGACGTGTTCCATGAGAAGCGCGCCTCTCAGTTGCCAGAGCAAATGGCTGGGGAACAGTGCACTTTGTTTTACAGCTTCCAGCAACAGATTTGGTTATTGATTTCACGGAAGATCTTGATCTCCCGTTATCATCTTTTACCTTTGAGCTTGGTCGATCTTGTTCCTGTCTGCTATCAACTGACATTTCAGCTGTGCAGTCCTTCGCTTCATGCTCCTCTGTTTCAACATTCTCATTCAGCATATCAGTTCTCTGCTCCCCAATGGCATGCTCAGATGACTGCAACACATCTTGATTACCATCTCTCATGTAACTTGAATCCGGAGAAACACCTTGCTCCTTTTCCATACAGGTATCTGTAACTTCTAACCCCATCAACCTCTGAAAAAACATCAATAAAATAAGAAAGCATTATTTACAACTAAGGGTTTAATCATGCTAGAATATCTTTTGAGTCCATCATCAGAATTGGTAAAGTAAATTGATTTATTTGTTTTCCTAGAAAAATTGCCAGTCCGTTGTGTTAATGACTCTGCACAAAAACTACATAAATTTCTTTATCAAAACAGGTTTGAATGGTCCCATTGGAGTTGGTGAAGCAAGAAATATTTGAAGTTCTAGTATCAAAAGAACTCCTGCTTTAGAAATAGGACCTCTCAATACTAATCAAATAGTTATTTATCAAAATAATAATTGAATATTTCCTCTTTTCTGCATACTCAATTATATATTTGCTATCAAGGTTTCTATTTATTATTTAAACAACATATGCATACTGAATAAGCAAGTGCATGGAAACTTGGACTTATACTTGTAAAAAATAATAATTAGGCAAAATCTGGCAACAGTCAACTGTGAATTTTGCAGTTAGAGGAACATTTATCCTCACTTTGACGAACTAAATTGTGCATAAAATGAACTTAAAGCTACCCATCTCCAGAAGCATGTTACGCTTGTCAGTGAAGTAGCAAAAGGGGATAAGATTAACTCTTAGGTACAAGGAATCAGCATGCTGACGTGCCAAATGTACATTGTCAAACAAGGTGGAAAAATCATATTGTTCGAAGAAAACAAATGCTCTATATAATTTCTGTGATAATTAGTGATTGAATCCCTTTCATATCCATTAAAAGCCTTGACTGTTACACCTCATGAAAGTATACCAAATTTCCCTGAGATCCAGGTTTTATCTTATTCCACAGAAACATTTGCTTTCAGTGTAACATGACTCTCGCTCCAGCATAAGTTTCTGAGTCGCTTTCTCCAACATCTGGTAATTGCTACTGTGTTTTTTTAAATTAGATCATTTCAATCATACGTTTCTAACAGAAGTAGCAAGAGATAAGCCTCGCAATACTAAAATCAATGCTGGATACTGCAGTTGAAGATCAATGGTTTGGCGTCCTAATACTAAATAAGACCAAGAAAGAGCCAGAACTCTTTGCTTGTCAATAATTAATGAAACAAGGAGAACATATATACTATAAAGCTTCAGAAGGGAAAGTAGACTCCACAACACCTCCACACATTGGTGAGTCCAAAACTATAAACAAAAACTATTTATTTATACATTATATACAGATGCATATAAAAAGGCATCCCGGTGCACGAACCATCCCCCGTTCACACAGGGTCCCGAGAAGGGCCAGACCCCAATGGGGTGTCATACAGGAACCTAAATCTACAGGTAAACACATATGAATAAAGATAGTGTAAAGGGGGTCTGTATAAATGGCAATCACAGAACAGATATTATGCAAACTTCATGATGCCTAAGTCCTAACTGAAAAATGAAAAGGCACAGCAGTGATACAACTATGTCTTACTTTTGAATATCATCACTTCGAAACATAAATTTACAAAAAAATGGACAATTAGTGAAAAGTAAGCAAAAGATCCATGTTACGGAACCAAGACAACCTATATCCTGGAATGCAATATAAAGAATCTCCCTCTCCCTGTAGGTCGCGCTGAATGCAAGTTTTTATCAGAAAATCAGAATCAGACATCTTCATATCCTTTTAGAACCCAATTTTAAGAATTTCAAACGGGGGGGGGGGGGGGGGGGGGGGGGGGGGGGGGGGGGGGGGGGGGGGGGGGGGGGGGGGGGG
>JAJOOO010023939.1:0-26067 GCA_029582685.1 Solanum piurae
ATTTTAAAAAATCTTTACTAAATTGATTAATATACCGCACGAAGCGCGGCTATGTTTTCTAGTGATGATATGGTTGTTGATGAAAATGATGAACAATCGGCTCAGGGTAACAAAGTCATGTGCTTTGTCTACTTCACGATGTATGGAATTATGCTTGTTGCAATCACTCCAAACTATCACATTGCTCTAGTGTCATGGACACTATTTGTTATTGTTGCAACGAAGATTCAATTGACTTGTAATACAAACTTATGGTTAGTTTTGATAGTTTTTAAAACTTATGGGTATAAATCATATTTTTCTAAAAAAGTGAAATATATTTCCCAAATACTATGGCCAAACACATGGTCAAATTTCACCCAAATTTCACCCAAATAATATTTGTCAAGAATATTTAGAAATTTATGGCCAAACGCTAGCTTAGTTTTTCACCTAGATACAATATTATTTTTTACTATTTTCAGCAAGTAAAGGATTATTAAAATTTTTATCAAGCAAATAATTTTGAGTCAAATTATATGAGTTAAATTGAATTTGAATGAATTAAAAAGAATTGAGTTAACAATTGGTCAAGTTATATTAACCTCTCTAAAGGTTACATAAGTCGAGATACTAGGCCCCAGAAAAATGCTAAATAATGGATTGTAACCCACTCTGCTCAACACTTGCCAATTTTAATTTCTTTATTTCTTTCTTATAACTAATATTATTTATTTTTCTTAAGGTTAAGACGTCAAAGTCTGAATGCACGAGTTAATATTAAGATATGTATTGAGATTTAGATATCTGAATCTAAATACACATCTGACTATTAAGACGTTGTATTAAAATCTGAGTACTAAATAGTTAAGACTGTTTGTTTTCTCAACATTTGAATATATAGAATTTTATCTTTGTATAATGTTCGACTAAAATACTAAATTGATCTAATATCATATCAATAAAAAAAATTAAAAAATTATATGGCAGTTGTTGATGGTGATGACTAACAATAGTGATTGTGTGTGTCGATTTAAGATGGTATTGACTAATGATGGTGGTTGTGAGTAGTATCTTATGGTAAAGTGGTTGACAATGATCAATTGTGGTTTATGGTGGTGGCGGTGGCAAAAATTTACATGGCGGTTGGTGGTGGTGATTACTAACAATAGTGATTGTGCGTGTCGATTTAAGATGGTATTGACTAATGATGGTGGTTATGAGTAGTATCTTATGATATAGTGGTTGGCACTAGTGATCAACAGTGGTTCTTGGTGATGGCGGCTGATATTTAGTAGTGAAATGATGCTAATAGCTAATGGCGATGGTGAATGATGATAATGGTTAGCAATATATAATGTTGATTAATGATGGTAATTATTGATAGTAACTAGTAGATGTAATAATGATTGGTGGTAATAATTACAAATGATGACTAATAATAATGATAATTGATTTTGGTAATTGACGATAACAATAGTTGTGATTGGACGGAAGATGATGGTTGTGAATGATAATTAAAAAAATATTTTCACAAAAGTTTTTCTATTTTGACAGAAGTACCTTAGGGAACACACGTTATTGGTCCAGCCAAGTACACTCACTCATGGTGTTAGGGGCATAGACGTGGCCTCACCAACAACTAGGAAACAATATATATACACTAATGAGAGTATTTTGGCTTCAAATTTAACCAAGTCTAGTATATATATATTTTCGCGGAACATAAATTTAATTATGAAAATTTACAAAAAATTTAATAAATATCAGATATAAACTTATAGTAAGTTTTAAAAGTATGACGAATTCGATTGTAAAAGCAATTAAATTAAAGGCCTAAATTTAATAATTGAAATGGTGAAGGCCTTTATGATGTGCACAGAAGATATTGAAGTGGGGTTTGGGCCTACATGTAGTCTTAACAGCAGACTGAGAGTCCAATTTAAACACCCTCTCGTGTGCATCGAAATACGCGTGGGGAAGAGTGAGTTGCGTTCATCAGTTCTTCTTCGGTCTACCATTTTTTCTCCTCCTCAAGTCCATGGCAGAAACATTTGAGGGTTTATCAAAAATAACTTATATCTTCATAAAGTAGAAGTAAGATTGCATACACTTCACCTTCACCAGACTCCATTTGTCGAATTACATTGGATATATTGTTGTTGTTATTGTTGTCCATGGACGGATCTCAAGAGTCGGTTCCGAGTTCATATATATATATGTATTAAGAAATTCATTAAATGTATATAAAACTTGAGGTGTAGGTTGTTTTGAGTTGTTCGACATAGGTTATGCCTCACTCTTCAAACCTTATTTTTTATAGTGACAAATTTTTGTACTCCCTTTGTCCCAATTTAGGTGTTACTTTTCATTTTTCGAGAGTCAAACAACTTAAGTTTGACCTACAATTTACTCATGAAATCTTCAATTTTTTTGAAATGAACTTTATATATTTATAAACTACGTAAAAAGTACAATAAGTTATGATAATCGACAATTCAAAATATTTAAAAGGCGTATGAAAAAATTACGGTCAAAGATAAACTTGTTTGAATCTCGAAATCAAAAAAGTGCTACATAAATTGAGACAGAGGAAGTATATTTTATTGGACTATTGAGCTCGAACAATACACACACATATATATAGATCAAACTCATTCTGAATCCACTTATTATGTTAGGTTTTCGATTCGTCTATTTTAGAGATGAACTCATCAAACTTAAATTCTAGATCCGCCTATGGATGGAAGTTATCTAATTTCCACCCTCTTAAAATTGAATGCATTTGTTAGATGTCATAGGCAGGCAGGTTTGTTGGGGTAATTAATTATGAGGAGAGAATGAAAGGCAATGAAAACACAGCCTAAATACAGCAAAACTGATTTTGTTTTCTTTGAAAACAATATGTTGCCATGAAGCTTCTAATTGACAAAATCCAAGAATTGTCTTGTCATTGTTGGTTGTATACATTCTTTCAACTACATAGACAAGTTGATCTGTGATTTGATTGTTCAGAATATGTTAGTTGTTCTACAATAATAGTGTTCCTCTTTTTAATGTGCTTTACGCAGGTGTAAATCTGAATTAATCGGGATGCTAAAACAATAGTAACAAATATGAAAAAAGAAAATTAAAAAGAAGTACAATCTGTACTCATGAAATGTAGCATCTGATTCCCTTCTTTCATTTCTCTCTAACTTTTTCATTCAGTATTCACAAATCATTTCTTCTACTAATAATTAATATAGGTACGTACTGAAGCATTTCATACCTTGAAATTCTATATTTCAGAGTGCTCAAACTCGAGACTTCTAATTAAGAATGAAAATTTCAACTATCCTACCATATACTCTATTGTTTCCTTTTCACCAACTACATAGTTGGTCCCTTACAGTTTCACCACTTCTCATTTTGACATAACAATTGACCTAAATTTATTACACACAACAACTTCAGTCAATGCATGCCTATTAAACAGAATAGGCCAACATGTCTCTTTTAGACGTGTGAATTGATCCGATATATTGAAGGCATATCTTAGACATACGTTAAATGTCTAATAGGTAGCAGGTTAAGTTGAAGTGTCTAAACGAAAAGTGGTAAACAAATATATTGACAATCCCTTTAAGTTGTATGACTTTTCAGTCCAACGGTTTAACTGACCATTATATATCAGACACTTCGAGTTCAGTCAGTCAATGTATGCCAATTAAACACAATATATAAACCGACATGGACAAAGAACATATATCTCACCTTTCTAAAGCACGTGAAATTGATCCGATAGGTAAGAGTCATATCTTAGATATATGTTAAATGTCTAACAGGTAACAGGTCCAGTTGAAGTATCTAAATGAAAAAAAAAAAAAGTCTTCTAGTGTTTTAGTCCATATAGGTGGGTGAGCTTGTCCCTCTCTTGTCCCCTACATGTTCAAAGTTGCTACTCTTCCAGCCAACAGCCTTAGCTTGTCTTTGTCCCAAATTTATGTACTTTTGGAACATTTCTTTAATGATTCGCCAACTCTTCCCCCTTTTCCCATTATATAAACAACAACCCACAAACTATTAGCTAACTCATATTTTCTTGAACACAAATACAAGGTCAAAAACAATCTCTTCACATCAATCTTGAAGAAGAAAACCAAGAAAGACCTAGAATTTTGAGTTTATTGTTTGAGGTATAGTTGTGCAGAAGTTTTTATTACCAGGATGGAGAAAATTTTGAATCTTAAAGCAACAGAACTTAGATTGGGTTTGCCAGGGACAGAGGAAGAAGTTGATCACCAACAAATTGTGCCCAATTCCAAGAATAACAAAAGGTCTTTGTCTGAATATGAAGATGAATCAAGTTCAGATTATGAAGCCACAACACCCCCTGTTGTCAAGTAAGTTTCATACTCCATCTGTTCCAATCTATCTGACATAGTTTAACTCGGTTAAGCGATAAATGAATAATTTTAACTAAGGGTGGAATGGAAATTTTAAGTTAAATTGCTAATACAAACAAGAAGTAACTATGAAATTCGCCACTGCACGTGTATTGACCATCCAAAATGCACTATTTTTGAAAGATCTGACATGGCTGTGGCATACTTTTGGAGGATCTGAGCAAGATAGGCTATGGTAAAATGGAAAGTTCTATTAAATTTATTCCCAAATTTAGAAAACTATTATTCTTGTAAATCAACTAAAAAGAAACGATGCCACACATAAAATAAAAAGAGGGGTTACTTTCTTTCAAAGTCTTTTTTTCAAGTCTTGAATGAGTAGGGGCAAAGCTAGAGAGGAAGCAGAACTAATACCTTTGGTCAAAATCCTGTATTTTTCTTACGAGATCCACTTAATATATATAAACAACGTATCCAGAATCCAATAAGCTGTCCTTCTATTTATTAAAATTTAGAACTCATTAACTCAAAATTCTGGCTCCGCCTACTAAATTGCAGGGCACAAATAGTGGGGTGGCCACCAGTGAGATCTTACCGGAAGAACACCTTACAAATTACTACAAAGAAAACAGAAGCTCATCAAGATCAGTGTGGAATCTATGTCAAAGTTAGCATGGATGGAGCCCCTTTTCTTAGAAAAATTGATCTTAAAATGTACAAGTCTTACACTGAACTCCTTAAAGCAATGGAGAAAATGTTCAAGCTCAACATAGGTGAATATTCAGAGAGGGAAGGCTATAAAGGGTCAGAATTTGCACCTGCTTATGAAGATAAAGAAGGTGATTTGATGCTTGTTGGAGATGTTCCTTGGGAGTAAGTTCTTGAACCTTCACTCACCCCACCCCGAACTATTACCATTAAAAATAGTTGCACAATCAGGTCATTTATAAGGTAGTTGTAAACAAATACATATGATTGATAAATCTGATAAAAATAACAATTAATTTGCTAATATAGGTTAAACTGCATTGGTCAAGAGTTAGTTCTTAAACCTTGACCACCACCCACCACCACTCCACTTCTTGTTAAAAGAATTGTTACACAATCATAAGCAAATTTTTGGAAGATAAGATTATTGAAAATGTATTTTTTTTTTAAAAGGCTAAGCTGCATTAGTCAGGAGTAAGTAGTTAAACACTTATGGTAAATATGTATAATTGGTAATCTGATAAATATGGTAAATAATTAACATGTATAATAAGTTAAAATACATAGATCGAGTAAAAAATCTTTACACTGTCAATGTATATAACTTAATTTTATATAAGTTACATGTCTAAGCATGAATTTTAATGAGATTATTTTCATGGATATTGCAGAATGTTCATGTCATCATGCAAGAGGCTGAGGATAATGAAAGGATCAGAAGCAAGAGGCTTGGGCTCATGTGAACTATGATATATATAAATATACCACACGCATTTTTGAGGCTTTTATGAAGATTTCTCTGTTTAGAAGAATCTTGAAATTGATTTATTTATTTATTTTGAAACACTGTAATCAAACAGAAAAAAGACTTAGTAATTGCAGTTACTTTTTCGTTTTTGTTCTTGTTGTAACATCATATATATAGCAGGGGATAAACCATGGTGGTTTAGAAATCCTGCATATTTTTTTGAGACTGGGATAATCTCCCCTTCAAACATACAAAGTAACTGTACTTTTCTTTTTGGCTGTGAAACCAATTGTACAAAAAACACATTGTATTTTTGCTTTTCAATTCTTGATATGAAAAGTATGTTTTGTTCTCCAATCTCCATTTTTAATTACACTACACTTTACAAAGTGCCAGTTGATCACTTTTATAATTATTTTTTTTGAACAGGTAACATTTTTGTATATTAATAACAAACTACACGAAGGGTGTGTAGTCCCCCATATTTACATCCAGATGAGCAAAAAAACAAAAAGAAAAAAGAAGAAGAAGCTCCTAATGCTTAATCTTCTCATAAGGAATCTAGTACATCATATTCTAAATCCTCCATTAAGCTATGTTTACACCAAAAAAAGAAACGCCCTAAACATTTCATCTTTAGTTTCTGTATACTAATGACTTTGTCTTCAAACAAACTTGGTTTCTTTCTCCCCACACAGCCCACCGAATGCAAGCTGGGACAATTTTCTTTTATAATACATCGCTAGCTATCCACTATAAAAAAGATACAAGGAGTCACAACCAACCCACAAGAAAAAAGGGGAAACAAGCAGCTAATAACAGAGAGTTTTAAAAAAAAATACACTCCTCCCTACAATGATACAAATGGATTGGTTGCTTTCTTAAGTGCTGCCTTTGTTCTAGGTGTGACTAAACTCAAGAAAGTTGATAAAGGGGCCAATGGTTGAGCTAAAAGCAAAAATTGTGTCATCTGAGTTTAATTGCATTACCAAGGATTTCAGAGGGTGATTCAAGAGAAAATCGGTAAGGATATATAGACGGATGGGACTAAAAGAAATTAGGAGTTCTTGATTGCACCTGCAATAACTTAGAAGTCTATGATGGGGCCGTTGGTTCTGGCTTGACCATTGATTGGTCGTCAGTTTGCTGAGTAGGATAGATAAGTGCAGCAAGTGAAACAGGCATGATGCAGAGTGATTTGGATTGAAGGTACTGCATGGCTGTTCCAACATCTTCCCCCATGAGCTTTGCTACCTCTTGCTCTGTTTCAGAATCGGACCACTTCTCCCAGACGTGCTGGTTGGATCGGCTTTCACAGCTGTCTCCCTAAAATGATGACGAAACAATGAAGTCTTGGAAAATTTTTAGCAATCTTACAGTTGAGTAATCAGAAACTATAGAGGTATTTTCGAAGATGTTCAATTAGTTAGAAGCAGAAAAGAGTGATTGTGTTCATTACCTCAACAGACTGCAATGGAATATCAGCAACAAGTTGTGCTACCGCGCTAGTTCCTCCCAGCCTACTCATGCTTAGTACCTTTAGGCATATTTAAGGCAAATCATTTATTCGATCTACATAATTAAGAGAACTAATAAGGGGTGGTTTTTTCATGTATTTAATTTGTCCAACCTTTACTACAGCCAGAACTCCCTTAAAAGATTGCAATGATGACCAAAACAAAGTACAACGGGAAAAGATTAAGAGCTTTAAACATGACTACCATGATGATCATTGATATTCAATTAAAGATTTCAGCCAGTAAATTCATTACATAATGTTTCGACTAGACAAGACTTTAAGAGCCACCATCCATCCTCGGCAAGGTTATGTATTTAATGGGAGGGAATTGAGGAAGAAGAATTTCAATAGGGAGCTTGTAATTTCGCTTAGGGCTGTAAATTTTGAAGGTGGCCAGCATGTCCTTAATGCTGAAGAATACAACTTTACCAATGTTCAAAAAAAACAAGTTGAACCAGCGTTGAATGAGATTCTTTTTTTTTTTATATTGTGAAAATTGAAACACTCTTAGAATGGTTAATGCAAGGATAACCTGCAGTTTGAATTATCAAGCAAAAATTGAAATCACTCAGGGGACGTTTGGTACGGGGATAAGGGATAATAATCTTGGGATAAAATACAGGATTACTTCATTTGGTTAGAGGTATTAATTCCATTTGAAATAAAATGATAGGATTAGTTATCCCATATAAATGGTGGGATAACTAATCCCATGGGATATCCCAATCCAAGGGATAACTTTGTCTATCCCATCCCCCGTACCAAACGACCCCTAAGAGTATTATTGCTCATTAGCAAACTACAAGGTGCATTAAACTTGCAAGGAAGCAAATAAATTAATGGAAACACAGTGCGTAATCCTTTGCAGTGTACGGTTAAGGTGATGTTAAGTCAATAACCTTCAATGCGTCCACTTCATCTCAACTCACAGAATGAAGCTAGTTGAGGTTGGCAAAGATATACTCAAACAAAGAATTATTAAATACCACCATGAAAATTCACAAACAGATTGTGAACTTCTCAGAATGGCTTAGACTAGCTTATATTTTCGTGGGGGCGGTGGCTTAATATGTTCCCCATTTCAAAAGACCGGTTCCATTATCCAAAAAGAGAATGAAATCATATGGCGGAATAAAAACAAGAAGAACCAGTGCCGTTGTAGATAACTCAAAATTGCAAGAACTTTAGAGATGTTTGTCATGGAATATAATGGCTAGACGATAGAGTCATCAGCTAAGCTAGTAGTTGGCTTGAAAATTAGTTGACCGTCAAATTACCGTACTTTTTTTAAAACAAAAAACTTTTTTCCTGATAATGATCGACAAATTACCTTAACTTGAAGCCTTAAGAACTTCACATAGTCCAGAATCTCATCAACCATTGCTGCTCTGTCGGTCTGGCCAGACAGAAAAAAAATATCAATACCACAAGCTACGACATCTTTTGAATTGCATCTATAACTGAATAATACCAACTTGTATCTTTAAAAATAAAACTGAAGTGAGCCAATTCTTAGAAAGTACAAAATTACAATGAAGTATAACTTGTTTGAAAATTGCAACTAATTTTCATATTTAGTAACTTGAATACATTAAGCAACAGTCAAACTTGTTATAACAAAAGAATACTATTTTTCCCAATTTTAGGTAATGATATTTTAATATCATGATAAACGATGGGTCAGCACAAAAGTTAATATATCCATTATTTGGAATATATATCTTTAAGATTGAATGAGCCTGAATTGATATCTGTAGCAACAAGAAAACAAATGCTCATCAATGGAATTTGTGGCAACAAGAGAATAGAGCACACCTTATTACAGCTGGGGACAAGTTCTTGCAAAGCCTTTATTCGTTCTGATATCCTTTCTCTCCTTAACTGTAAAGAGATGGACACATTATTCAGACACTTGTTTCTAGAGCATTATCCACAGGCCCCCACATTTTACAACAAAATTGATTTAATTTTTTTGAGAATTAACATAGCTTAATGTTCTCCTGACAAACATCTAAATATATTAGTCATATTACCCGCTCAGCAATACTATGTGGATCAGTGGCCTGTCCTCTTCGTGCCCGAACCCTAGGACGAATTGCAGGTTGGTGTGGTATTGTTACTGTTGTGCTTGATGTTGGGTGGCCTTGAAAAGGCTGCAAGAACCAAAGAGAAGTTAAGAGATCTATTAGTAAATAATGGATATAAATCATAAACTGACAAAGATGCCACATTTTAAAAAAAATATCAATATAAGACTCGTCAAGCCTGTCGCATGCAACTAAACTGGAATTAGGAAGTGAGGGGTAAGTGAAATACATAAAAATTAATGCAAAAAGAATCACGGTTTGAAAACTGGGTGGACACATGTTAGCCCATATTCCAAATGGGTGGTTTAAATATGGTTTAACATCAATGGTTTGGGCAGGTCAAAACAATTTTGAGCTGAAATTGCCACCACTACTAAAGATTTTAGAAACAAGCTATCACAGAAGGAAGCAACAAAAGAATATGATAAAGCCTTTCACTGTCTCCCCTTCCTTATGATCCATAGCCAAGATGTAGATGTCCAGCTAATGTGAAGTACACAAATAAAATAGACATCTTCATGCTGAACAAAAGGTGCAATTTTTACACCTTTACTAGGAACATTAAGTATCTGAAGCTAAGAGGTCAAAAAAGATTCAGTAGCCTGTCCGTTTTATATTGGGAGTTGATGTTTTTTTCTTATAACCATGGTGTCCAGGCTAGCTTGCGAGCACCTCGACTAATTCCACAGGATACCTACTACTACCCCCACCAACAATAGGTACCAGGTAACTCTGTTCACCAAGGCTAGAACATATGAGAAGAGATCACCTATTGTTTTTATCTCTGTTGAATTTGCACTGTTGGATTTGCACCTGAGACCTCATGGTGCTCAACCCACTTCATTGACCCCTAGATCACGCCCTTGAATCTATTGGGAGTTGATGCTTCTTGAAGACGATTTCTATTATCTCTGTTATGTAGAGATAGTAGTGATGATTTCCATATTTGCCTAGTTATTACATTCTTCAACTCACTCTGGTCCCTTCATCGTCACCAAACTAAAACTTTAGGAACAATAGGAATCTTACTACAAGGACGCATATCAAATCACCGGCAAAACCAGGTTTCCAACAAGTATACTAGTGATTAAATTCTCAATAGCTACTTTACGTAAAGTGATTAAATTGATTTATTTAAGTTTGCTGATATTATATGGAAATACTAGTCTAAAAGAATAAAAATGTAATGACTATGAAACAATAGCGTAGTGAAATAACAGAAATATGTAACCTGGACTTGGTGAACTTGAGGAACACTTAGGCAAACAGCGTGAGATTGCAAATGTTCTAGACCTGAATATAAATTCCCCATGTGCATAGCTTCTCTTTCCTGCAAAAGAACATGAATAACAAATAAAAAAACGGTACTATCCCCCGAGCTTACTCCTTTTGAAATGCATATCCAGTTCCTTCCCCACACCAGCTAAACTCTAAATACACTGATTATTTTGATAAAGTATGCAAGTATCATCAAGAAGGTACTGCAAAACAGAAGTAAACAAAAAAACTCTAAAATACTATGAATTGAGTTCAAAATTTTCACAATAGAAAAACTTCCATTGTCCCAATTTGTTTGGCCCACTGTCCTTTTTTATCTTTCAAAAGAAGAAAAAAAGACACATCTTCGCATTCATGAACTCCAACATCAATATTTTTATTTGTCATAATACATAGACAGACCCTCAAACTTGATTATGAACTCCCAGAGGAACAAGTAAAAAGGTACATACTTTTCCGTATAGTGTCAGACAAATTGGAATTGAGGAAGTAGTACGCTTACAGTCTTCACTTGAAAACCTCCAATGTTGTTCGCATCAGCAAAGCCATTGTCCAAGCTTAACAGCCGCTGCTGCTGGAGCTGAGAGATACCAGATGCTGAATTCTCCGATGAGGCACCGGCGCTTATATCAGTTACCGGTAGGCTAGCATAAGAGGGAATCGCCAGAATTTGCTCGAGAAAATCATCGGCAGCATATATCTCCGGTGGGTTGTTCGCCATACCGGAGTTTGCCGTAGTTTGGGTTTATTGAGCTTTAAGAGGAACGGAAAAAATGGGAATTTTCCCCCAAAATGTGCACTTTTGGACTTTGGTAATTATAAAAAGGGTTACTCAAAGTTCTTAATTTTAACCCAAAAATAATTGATTAAACACCTTAATTTTCTAAAATAAATACTCTCTTCGATCCATATTAGTGAATCATTATACTAAAAATAATTGTTTCATACCTCACTTAATCAAGAAAACCTTAATTAAATTTCTTTATATTGCCTTTGTAATTAATTCTTTTTAAAAGTGTTCATATTTATTTATAAAATTACCACAGTAAATTAATAAAATTATCTTCTTATATATCATTTCTTAAGCATGTAAAATAAAAAGTGATCAAGTAAGATGGATAGTAATTTTTGGCTTTTTAAAAACTTAATCAAATTAGCTATAAGTCGCAATCAATAAATGTATTATAAGTTCAAAGAAAAAAAAAATTCAAAAGAATCACGCTCTTTATAAATCAGACTCAATAATTACAATTAATAAATCATTATCAATGACTAATAAGACAGACTCGAAACTATTTATAAAACAGATCTACAAATGCAAATAAACATTGTGGGTGAGTCCACAAATGTGATTTCTAAGTAGTAAGCTAAAAATGAGATTAATAAGTTGGACTTGATCATAACTATTTATAAGTCGAGGTTGATAAAAAAATATAAAATATACTTAATTATGATTTATCTGATAATTAAACACTTAAATTTGAAATATATAAATACTTTACTTTGTGAGGTAGATATTCCAACTTATAAAATAGCGTTCAAAATTTATTTTATGTCAATAACAAATGTCGATAAGATTTAATGAAAATGAATTGAAGTGTTTAGTTTTCGATTGAGACAAGACGAATTAAGTGATGTTTGGGCCAATATGAAAAACTTTAAACTAAAAAAAAGGAGCCAATCTGATTAAAAAGCAAAATATTGTGGACTATGACTAATATACTTTCTCCCTTAGCAGCAATACGCACTCACTCCTTCGTCTCAGTTCTACTGCACTCTCATCGTTTTCCCCCATTTTCGTCTGAAACTCGACTTCTCAAGCAGCACAAGCCTATTTCCTGCAGACCCTTTTGGCTCAGCAAGTAAATTTTATTTCTATCTATCTTGATTTTGCTAATATTTGCTCAAATCTTCGTATAGTTGTACTGATTCTGTCTTGATTACATTCAGTGATTTCAGATTGCATTTAGCAAGTTTTCATTTTGTAGAACCATCTGATTCTTTATTTGAGGGTGTGGGGTCTTTTTCTTGTTGATTTTCTACCATTTCCTCAGCTTATCTTGGATTTTTGTGTATTTTGTGTCAAATGATGCAAAGGTTGACTTGTACTCGGATAAGTGTTGAAAAAGAAAGGAGAAAATGTAGGTTCTCTTTTTTGTCTATCTTGATTATGCTAATATTTGCTCTAATCTTTGTATAATACTGATTATGTCTTGATTACATTCAGAATTTCAGATACCATTTAGCAAGTTTTCATTTTGCGTACTATCTGATTCTTTCTTTGAGGGAGGGGTTGGGGGGGAGGGAGATTACTGAATCAAAACTTGGATCAAATGTTGATTCTTGTGAATGATTCTGAAAAGATCATATTTTTACTTGAATCAAGTTGTACATTACCAGGAAAAAGATCCCTTTTTTTCATAAAAAGAAAGAAAACAAAAAGAGGAAGTTCCATTTAGCCAATGAGTAGTAGAAAAATCAAAATGATGTAGTATTTAGTTATTCGTTGTTTGAGTTTCTTTCACTACCGGTCTCAAAACTTTCAT
Organism: Solanum piurae; assembly: GCA_029582685.1. Lineage (NCBI taxonomy): Eukaryota > Viridiplantae > Streptophyta > Magnoliopsida > Solanales > Solanaceae > Solanum > Solanum piurae. The sequence continues at coordinate 13,254 of JAJOOO010023939.1, forward strand.
TAATGAAGTACAAACACTTGTTTGTTTGTTTCTTTGTCACTTACCTCCATTTTGTCATTACATTCTGTAAGCACTCAAGACGGAAAAAAATGTGTCCATCACTATTAGACTCCCTTTTCCTGTATATATCAGAGCTGGGGAGGGATAGAGAGGGGGTCTATAGTTTCCTGATATTGTTTTTTTTATTGGAAACTAACATTTCCTTGATCCTTGTGAACTTCTCTATATTAATTGGTCTTCTTTTTTTGTGTTTGATTACTAGACAAAGTTTCTCAGTTTTCTCCAAAATGGATAGTGTGGGAGCCAGCTCTCCTAAAGAATTTCCTTTGGGTTTGGATGCAAGTTTAGAGGAAGAATACTCTTCTCAATCTAGTTTGCTCCAAGATTTCACTAGTATCCCCACCATTGACAAGGCATGGACTTTCACATCTGACGGTGGTATGATTTCTTTACTTCCTTATTCTCTCTTTTTTGGTAGATAAACTATAGTTAATCTTACCTGGAGAATAAAGAATTGCGTAGTACTAATTAAATTCTTGCCTTCCCGCTTAATATATTATGCTTATTCTTTAACTGCTGCTAGTTTGTAACCCTTTTTTCTACCTTTCAAGGTTCCCAGGGTATGTTCTCGATGAGCCAACCAAATCTCCTAGCCAACAAGAAGAGGAGATACATATTACCTTGTCATATTTCAAAAGAAAGCACAAATGCTGTAAGCTTTCAATGGGCTGCATTCCCTATTGAGATGTCCAATGTGTCTATGATGATTCCATCACCTTCAGGTTCAAAGCTTCTTGTAGTTAGAAATCCTGAAAATGATTCTCCGACCAAGTTTGAAATTTGGGGTCCATCTTTGGTGGAAAAGGAGTTTTATGTTCCTGCTTCTGCCCACGGCTCTGTATATTCAGATGGATGGTAGTTATTATATGAACTAAACATCACTTTACTTACTTCACATCCCCATTCATAGACTCAATGTGTGTTACTATTTGATAATGCAGGTTTGAGGGAATATCATGGAACAGTGATGAAACTCTTATTGCTTATGTCGCTGAGGAGCCGGCTCCCTCGAAGCCTACATTTACTACTTTTGGTTATAAGAAAGATAATTCTACAGATAAGGAATGTGGGAGCTGGAAAGGTCAAGGGGACTGGGAAGAGGAGTGGGGGGAAACCTATGCTGGAAAAAGACAACCTGCTCTTTTCATCATTGATGTCAACAGGTTTGAAAATTTACTATATTTTCTTATATCAGACTGGTAACAGGATCGAGTTCTGATGTCTTGGATAGAAACCCTAAATATAAATTTGTGCAGTGGAGTAGTACGTCCTGTTGAAGGAATCGGGAAGTCACTGAGTGTCGGACAAGTTGTATGGGCTCCATCCCGTGAAGGCCTTGAACAATATCTGGTTTTTGTCGGGTGGCCATCAGATAATAGAAAGTTGGGCATAAAATATTGCTATAACAGGCCTTGTGCCTTGTATGCTGTTAAAGCTCCATTTTCAAAGGTAGAGGTCCATCAATCTGGGTAAGTAACTTGCTAGTTGTCAGAAACGAACATGTTGTGGATTAACTACATTTGTTACTGCATGAATGTAGTACATAGGGGACTAATTTAGTGGAGAATTCCCTTATATTTGATTTATGCTGTTTTTGTAGTCTCAATTGACTTTTTGTCACTTTCAGAACTAATGCAGCCAACGATGTATCTCCAATTAAGCTGACACAAAGCATAAGTAGTGCTTTCTTTCCTCGTTTCAGGTTTGTCTTGAATTACTTGTCTGACCAACTCCCTCCCCTGGTCCCCAGAGTAAAATGGAGAGAAAGAAAAAAAAAGGAGAGAGGAGATGTGTTGATGAAGAATTCATTCCCCTAATTCCTTCTCTATAAGATAGCATTTGAATAACATTAGTTGGTTCCGTGTAAGGAATCTTGCATCTTCTCGTGTCCTTTAACTGTTGTGGCTAGTTTGTTTGATAAAATGGAACTAACTAGTCTTTTCAAAAAAAACTTGCAGCCCGGATGGAAAATTGCTTATTTTTTTGTCTGCTAGAAGTGCAGTAGATTCTTGGGCACATTCTGCAACTGATTCACTTCATAAGATTGATTGGTCATTCAACGGAAAGCCAACTCCAGATGTTATAATTGTTGATGTGGTACACTCAGTTTTTGTGATTCTGATTACTTGCATCAGCACTTTGAGGCTAGTTATTATTAGCCATTTTAGAAGTACTATTTACTTTTTTATTGATTCCGAGCTTTGAGCCAAAGGTCTATCGGCAACAGCCCCTCTAACTCTGAGGTAGGGGTAGGGTTTGCGTACACTCTACCCTCCCCAGATTGCACATTGTGGGACTACACTGTGTGCGTTGTTGTATTGGTTCCAAGCTTTATCCTACAGTCAGCACACCTGTTCATGCTGTAAGTGGCAACTGCAGGTTCCTATTGTGATGTGTCCTGAAGATGGTTGCTTCCCTGGCCTTTACTGCTCTAGTGTTCTTAGTAGACCTTGGCTTTCCGATGGATATACTATGATTTTATCTTCTATCTGGGGCAGCACACAAGTAATAATTTCAGTAAATGTGATAAGGTAACCAAATATTTTGCTGCTCAAGCATAAATTCTTTTTCTGTACCAATGAGTTAATAATAGTGAAATTCGACTTTATCAAAAATAATAGTGGAAACATATCGCGGATCAGCCCTGGAGACTCTAGCTTCTCTTGGAATATGCTTGCACTAGATGGTGACAACATCATAGCTGGTAGGAATCAGTGTTCATACTTTACTTCATATTGGTTCCTATAATAGTATACTTCATATTGGTTTCTATAATAGTATTCCCATTAATCAAAGAATCTGGCATTTTCTTCCGGTTGAAGTTTGTAGTAGTCCCGTTGATGTTCCTGCAATCAAGTATGGTTCCCTTGCTCGTAAGGCCTCCGTGGAGACCTCATGGAGTTGGTTAGATATTTCAAGCCCCATATCTAGATGCTCTGAAAAGGTCAGTCTGTTTTTTGTTGTTTCTTTTGTTTTCCTTTATTATAATTCCATCTTAGTTTGTTCTGTTTGGCATTTTCTTGTTAGGAAGGCTTTCTGAAATTTAAATGTTCCCAACAATGCTCACAGGTTACATCTTTGCTGTCTTCGCGCCAATTTAGTATTATGAGGATTGCTGTCAGGGATATCTCTGAGAACCTTACTAAAGGTAAGAACCCCGTTGAGCTTTGAGGGGAGTTCTATAAATTCATGGATCAACACATGATTGTGACCTCTTATGCTATCCGCAGATCAATAGATGCTTGAATCCTTCTAGATTACTAATCTCTGCTGTTTCTACTATAATCTTCAATGAGTTTTATTCTTGTTAGGTGCCAGCAAGCCATATGAGGCTATCTTTGTATCCTCCAAGACTCAGAGTCGTAACGTGTGTGATCCGCTGATTGTAATCCTTCACGGGGGTCCTCATTCTGTTTCATTGTCAAGCTTCTCAAAGTCCTTGGCTTTCCTTTCTTCACTTGGTTATAGCTTGTTGATTGTAAATTATAGGTAACCAACATAACTGACTGCTTTCTTCATGCCTCTGTTAATTCAAATGGTTATTGAAATATAATACCAACTGTGAAATACTAGTAATGTATATGAGATGCTACACTAATATTATAGGTCGTGCCTATATATTGGACATCCGTATATATATATATATTTTAGATATAAAATCTCTGAATATCTCGTTTGCTGTATTTTATTTTTTGGGTAAGGAGCAGTAATTGCTTTGAATTTTGATTAAGCACTTTTTTATTTAATCTCCTTCTCACAGAGGCTCCTTGGGTTTTGGGGAGGAAGCAGTACAATCTCTTCCTGGGAAAATTGGATCACAGGTAATTGTTTGCCGTCTTTTCGTTTTCTTTCCCTTGAAAAGATTTCTTCCTTAATTTTGCTTAGGCTTGAATGGTTTTGTTATATGAAATACAATTCCTTCTTTTTCATAATAATTCTATTAAGCATTTGGAACCTAAGAGTGTTCTTCCTCTTTTTTCCCTAATCTGCAGGATGTTAATGATGTGCTTGCTGCTATAGATCATGTCATTGAAAAGGGACTTGCAGATCCATCTAAAATATCTGTGCTCGGCGGTTCCCATGGTGGATTTTTGACAACTCATTTGATTGGCCAGGTCTACCAATTTCCTAATATGCCACCGTCTTTATGGTTCCTATGTACCCAATTTTCTCAACTTTTGGTCCTTCAAGGCTTTGTTCAACAAACATTTGTGGGCCTTAATAAGGGAAGCTGGACAAGCTTGTCTTTCTTAACGACTATTGCTTGATAGTTCTGCTACTATTTCTGCAGGCACCAGATAAGTTTGCAGCAGCAGTTGCAAGAAACCCTGTCTGCAACCTCGCTTTGATGGTCGGTACATCGGATATACCTGATTGGTGCTACGCAGAGACATTTGGAGGAAAGGGAAAAACAAATTATACAGAGGCTACTTCATCTGAACACCTTGACGCCTTTTACAGAAAATCACCAATTTTACACGTCTCCAAGGTATGCGCCTCTATTAAATCTGGATTCGACAGTCATTCCATTTTAAGCAATATGTCTTTCTGTTAGTTCTCTAGAAAGGTCTATGTTTAAATTGCAGAATAGACTGAAGTTATAAGTCATGCTAGATTTCAAGGATCACAGATCCTGTTACAATCAAACCTCTGTATAATGGTGTCATTTGTCCGGATATTTTTTGGCTGCTATAGAGAACTGCTGTTATAGCAAACATATAATATAACATAACATTACATGATACCTGTTGTTGGTGGGAGGTGACAAGTATCCTATGGAATTAGTCGATGTGTGTGAAAGTTGGTCCGGACACCACGGTTATCAAAAATAAAAAATAGAGCGTAACATGCCCTGGGTAGTGAAATGTTGTTATAAAGGATGACTGTTAGACGTGTGAATCTATTAGGAATGCATCTCTAGCATCTTATGTTTGCCAATTTTGCAGGTCAGAACTCCTACACTTTTCTTGCTAGGTGCTAAGGACCTCCGTGTACCAATGTCTACTGGGTTGCAAGTGAGATTTCTTATAATCTATTATCTTTCTTGTTTCTTGTTTTATTTGTTTAACATAAGTTTTCATTCTTAAATGCAAACCGTATGAGCAAGTTCACAGTTATGAATATCCGTCATGATTCCATATCATTTTTCCTAGTTGCACCTTTTATTGGTTATGTATGTCTATTGATACATGATCTATACTTACCTTTTGATTCTCTTTGAACAACTATGCATCCATCCATAAACAATGAAAAAAGTAAGAGAAATACGGATCCATCCAAAACACGACGATATCTTTGTGGAGTCTAATTGTTGGCTCTATTTGTAAGGCAACCTTCAAGGTTTGTATTTACTAATGAACTGTTGTAAAATGATCTCTGCTAAAGTAGCCAATCATCTGTGGACCAAAAATGTTATGTCTGCCAATGCCAATAGGCAATATGAATCAATGAACCACGTAAATCTGTGAGATGAAGGCGAGTTACTTATTGTGTATACACCAATAATGCTAATATGGTCTAATGGAACCATTACATTACTATTTGTCCCGGCTTGATGACTAATGACGTTTTAACTTGTGGTTTCATTTCAATACGATGTATAACTCAAGAAAGTGTATGCCTTTCACTCTTATTGTGTGCAGTATGCACGCGCGTTGAAGGAGAAAGGAGGAGTGGAAGTTAAAGTCATCATGTTCCCTGAGGACACTCATGCCCTTGATAGGTAAACTGGTCTCATGCTATGTTGTTCGGAATCTCCACAATGATGTTGAATCCGCGAGGATGCTCCAAAAGTGCACTGACTTTTGGAAGATCCAACACGGAACCAGCGGCATTTTTGAAGCGTCCGAGCAACATAAAATTTTACTTCACTTTAATGTTGTGAACTTACACATACACATCTGTTTTGCAGACCACAATCTGATTTTGAAAGCTTTCTAAACATTGGAGTGTGGTTTAACAAGTACTGCAAATAGACTCATGTCTTAACCAAAACTCACAATCCAACATGAAGACGGGAGATTTGGTTTTGTAGTCCATTTATGACCCTTTTCACAGGAGATCAGTAAAAAATAAACACAGGACATGAGATTCATGGGGTCGTTTTTTTCTATTCAATTAGTAAGTGGTCATAAGAGATCGTTTTCTTTTTAAAGACCCGACTCTTCTGATATCAGTCACTAGTCAGAATGATTTATTGTACATCACAATTTACTAAATTGTTAAATTGATCTCTTTTATCTAATTCTAATATTACAAAAAAAGATCCTTTGTGTCATAATACTTATGCAACTCAAATTAATGATGTAAATCAAGTAAAAAATGTATGGGTTATTAATTTGGAATCCTTGTTTAAATTTCGATTGTAAATGACAAGTATACGGGTTGTTTGGTATGCAGGATGAGATAAATAAGAATATTTCATTTTTTAGTACAAATGATGGATAAAATAATCTTGTGATTAGTTAATATCTCAAATCAATCATGAAATAAGTTAATTTCAAATTTTATTTCGAAATTATTATCTTTATCCCACGTATCAAACAACTCTGTAATTATGTAGCAGCTTCTAGTGGTAGAGTTCTTAATATAATTGACGTAAAGAAATAACGATTAGTTTTTTCTGTTATTCTTCTTTAAGCCAATAAAATAAATAAATAAAGACGCCGTCTGTGGGGATCGAACCCACGACCACGTGGTTAAAAGCCACGCGCTCTACCACTGAGCTAAGACGGCTTGTGTTTTTGTTATTTTCTTTAATTTAATAGGTTATAATGATAGTACTGTTTTTAATGACAATGAAGATCGATGGCGGCGTTGATTAGGATGGTGGTGATCAGTGACGGACTCAGGATTTTCGTTCAGGGGGTTCGAAAAATAAAAATATAAACGTGTAAATAAGCCTTTAGAAATGGAAACCTTGAATTCTTTTGGGTTTAAAACCAAACTTTTAGCACATTTTTTAAAGTAAAAAAAAAACTAAATAAAACTTGAAAAACAGAATTGAAAATTAAAAAAAAAACCTAAAAAAACTGAAACTGAATAAGAAAACAATAAAATGCTTTCACTGGGATTCGGACCGGTGACATACAACTTAATTTAAGAGGTACTTGTCACTGCGCCATCAATTTCTCTTTGTTATTGAGGGGGTTCAAAATTTATATATCTACAGAAATACAGAAAATTTACCTTATATATACTGTGTAATTTTTTGCCGAGGGGGTTCGGGTGAACCCCCTGGATACCACATGGGTCCGCCCCTGGTGGTGATTGATGACAGTGATGTTTATGATGGTGATGATTAGTAATGGCGGTAACTGCGATGGTGATAATTGTTGTGGCAGCAATGGTTGTGATGGCAATAAATGGTTGCAGTGGTGGTCTTGATGGTGTTGGTTCTGATAAAGTGAGTTGACTCAATCCCCTTTTTTAAAAAAATTATAATGTGCAAATCGGATAGTAACTTCTAATACCTTATCCTTCTTGAAATATAAAGACCATCACAAATATTTTTAAGTAGGTGTAAACATTGATTGTAAATAACTTTTTTTATCATATGTAGACTAAATAGTTACGTATTAATCCTATCACCTTTTTGATAAAAAAAAATTAAAAGTGTTTTTATTTTAAATTTTCTATACAATAAAAAGAAAGTAATTCACACTTGATGTTTATATCAACTCAATAAATAATAGTATGTGTTTACATACTCTTATATCGCTTTATCATGATTAATCCTTATGTATTCGTACCTTATCAAATCACTTGATGTAAATTATAGTAAGTATGCCAATAATATCCTAAGAAAATATGAACCCTTAAGTTTGAGTAGGTTAATAATCTTTCTATTTATTAATTCAACTCATTTTAATTCAGCTAAAAATAATAATTAAAGATCAAGATTGATTTCATAGTTTCAAACATATCTTTTTTCTAGCCTAAAATCATATATCAAATTAACATACTCATTTCTTATTAAGGAACTAGTTAAAACATATTTGCAACTAAAAATCAAGAAGCGGATTCTATTTACAAAATATTATTCAAAAAAAAATAAAAAATCTTAACAACCAACAAGAACAACATGCCTATACATTCAAAAATATCAGAGATGGCTATACATAACAAACTCTAAGAATGAAGAGACTCATAAGAAGCGTCTTCCACTATAGTGGTTTGTGTGTCGAGATCTAAAAATGAAGAAAGTCATAAGAAGCGCTTCCCAATATAATGGATCAATATCAAGCTCGAAGAATGAAGAAACTCGTAGAAAACATTTCCTACTATAGTATACTAGTGTCAAGCTCTAAGAATGAAGGAACTCGTAGGAAATACCTCCTACTATAGTAGATCGGTTTCAAGCTCTAAGAATGAAGAAACAAGAACTTGTAGGAAGCGCACTTCCCCACTTAGTATACCCTATGTGAGTTGAATTCGTCATAAGCCCATCCACTAAGTAAACGTAAGATAAATTCAGATTAATCAAACCAGTCAACTTCGTTACGAGTCCATAAAACTACAAATATCCTTCATCCCAAATATCAAATCCTCCCATTGCGAATCATCAAATTCCAATCCTCCATTATTAACAACCTTAACTTCAACCAACAACAACTCCATTGCCACCTCCAAAATTTCCACCATTAAAACAACTCTCCCTTTAACTAACTCGATTCCCCTTCCCTTCCCTCTTTCAACTCTATACCCTCTTTCTTCTCCAATTTTCATCACCTTCTCTTCAACCTCCTCAATTCGAGCATTCGTCGTGAACTTCATCTCTCTCTTGCTCAAATCGCTCTCGAATAACCTCGATAAATTCAACCCTGATGACATTGATATTATGTCAAATGCATTTATCCCGCCCAAATTTGTACGATTCTTTTCGAACACACAATCGCTTGATTTTTGCTGTTGATTCGATTTCTTAAACCATGAAAGGTTCATTAGTTGCTCAATATTTAATCTAGTACTCGGATTTGGATCGAGTAACTTGTTAATTACACTCCGAGCTGATTTTGAAACCCAATTAGGGAATCGAAAATCGCGGCGATGTATTGCACGGTACATGTTTGATAAATTGCCAGAATCAAATGGAAGATATCCAGATAGAAATGCAAATAGAATTACCCCACAAGACCATGAATCCGCCTTTTCGCCATCGTAACCCTTTCTATATGCTACCTCTGGAGCTGTATAACCTGGTGTACCGCAAGCTGTATGAAGGAGATCGTTTTTCAGCTGTTCAGGCAAGGCGGAGAGCCCGAAATCGGAGATTTTGAGGTTGTTATTTTGATCCAGAAGAATGTTTTGAGGTTTGATGTCGCGATGAGTAACGCCATTTTGATGGCAGAAATGGAGAGCGGAGACTAATTGGTGGAAGTAGAAACGAGCAGTGGAATCAGAGAACCGTCCATGACGGATAAGCTTGGCATGGAGATCGCCTCCAGAGGCGATCTCCATGACAAGGTAGATTTTGGATTTTGTAGCCATTACTTCATTGAGTTTTATTATGTTGGGATGATTAAGACGGGACATGGCGGAGATTTCACGTATGATTCGGGGCTCCATTAAGACATCGGTGCCTATGATTGATTTTTTATCGATAACTTTGATGGCGATATTTGTGTTGTCGTCTAAACAAAGGCCGTGGTAAACTTTAGCAAAGCTACCACGGCCTAATAGACGGCCAAGTTGGTACTTGCCGAGAATGATGGGTCCGTTTCCGGCTCCACTACCGTTGGTGCTGGTGGTTCGTCTGATTCTCGTGGCGAAGGAGGGTGGTTGCGTGCATTTCGCCTCCATGCTTGCGATGGCGGATGGAGGAGGAGGGGGGAAATGGGTGGTTATATAGGAGGAAATGATCACTTTGAGTGAGAGGCTTGGCTGGACCTCAGCTATTTTACTTTGGTATTCAAGTCAATCGTTACGTAAAATGAACATTTTCATCGTTATATAATAATGAGAAAACTTCAGCAATAAATTTGAACTTATAAATTATTTCATATTTGTAGAAAAGATAGATGATACTTTTCGTTACGTCATACACATAAGTAATAGTATTGAGAAGAAAAGGTAACGAGACATCACACTAAATTGATCGTTACATTAAATGGAATAGTTTGTCATTACAAATGGATTTGACAATACAATACGATGAATAAATAAATAAATAAATAGGATGTACACATCTTATATTTATTTTTGGTGGGATAGTGTATCAATAAATAATTATAAACTTTAATTCATATTGGAACAACTTGTCATTTCTTACAAAAGGAAAAAGATTGAACTATTTCTAATCTCATATATATCTTCTTATGGATCTGCATATATAAATATTGTCCACTTCCATATAGTAAATTAATTAATTAATCATCAAAGTTATACAGTAGATTTTTTTTTTCTAGATTCTTTAAAAGCTTTCACTTTCACTTTTTTTTTTAATGAAGATATCACCAGCTTTATATATAGGAAGTTGTTGGCAGATAAGCAAGTGGACCTTTCTTTTTTCTTGTGTTCATATATTGTTTGGTATTTATTGATTCGATTAATTCAAAATTCACATTGTATATGATGTTCTAAAGAAAAAAAAGGGATCGCTACTAGAGATTTTTTTTATTTTCAGTGCATGAATTTGAGACCTTTAATTAAGAATTTCATTTATCTTATCGTATCTTATTAACTCGAGCAATTCATATTTGTATTGTATAGGACACATGAATAAAAGGAGGAAGTCCTTATTAACTCAAGACACAAACCTGATCTTTAGTTAAAATTGAAATATCTTATGTATCTCGTTATATTCTAGATGATTCTTTCAGCGAATTTATTCTAAGTCATCCGTTATTTGTACCAGTTGATTCGAAAATTCAAATTCACACTATATATGAATACATTAACACAAGAAAGTATTCGCCAGACATAAACTAAAACCTCTAATTAAAGAGGAAGAAATATCATTTATTATCTCATCACACATTCAATTTTATATTCAAGCATGCATTTGTAAATCGGCCAAAAATGGTTGTGCCAATGTAGACTATCTATATTATACTTTCTTAAATCGTGTGCTACCCTTTATCGATTTTATGATGAATACGAAATATTTTATACACCAGTCTGTTTTTCAATCGAATGATTCCTTTAGATATTTTATCAAGTAGTGACAAATAAACATGCACCACCTTTTGCATGACTTTATTTACAAGATATTTTCCACTTCAATTAGCACTATATGAAAGCTTTTTAGTAATGGCAAAGTCTTGAGAGAAACGCTATTGCTTCTTTTTTTGCTTTATGTAAGTCACAAGATGCATGCTATCCCATTTTGTTCTTTTTATTATATACGAAATAAATTATCTAATATAATAAATATTTTTTTAAATAGAAATATCAAATTAAAATTATTAAACTTTATCAAGTTCCTATAATTGATATTGTAAATCCACCCCTTCGTAGGAAACTCTACACTATTGATACAAGTTTAGCATTATAGACACATGATGAAACAAAATGGGCAAGGTAACATATAGATTTTTTTTAAAATTATGTCGAAAAATTACATGGCATATATAAATAAAAAATTTGTAATATGCAATTGATTGGAAGGGGTATAATTGACCCCTTTAACTAAAAATTATAGTGTTAGATATAAGAAAAAAAATTGTGCAACACACAAACATACTTAGTTATTCTTCATTTTTTGAAGCTTTTTGCGTTATGTATAATCGTGCTCTACTAAGTTGGGAAGAAATGTGTAATTAATCGAGCAATTTTTCATTAATTATTTTGAATTTAGTACACTATAAATGTAGAAGTGGCTAAGTTAGTATTGATCGAGACAAAAAAATAATTATACACTTGTTAAATATGAAAAAAAATAATCTAAATTTATGATATTTTAGAACTTTCACACAAAAAACGAATTCATGTTCACTACTTCTAAAAATATTACTATATTTCTTTTTAACTTGACACATATAGATATAACATCTTTTGGTGCCTCTCAAGGGTCACCATTATATATGTCAATTATATTAAAGTGTACTAACTATTGTCTTTGTCTTCATTAAGCTTGCTATAATCGCACCTAACCCAATAATTTTCTACATTAAAGAACATATTCTTGACATTGACAGGTAAATCTAATCATGTTTGTTTATTCGCCCAAATGGCCACTTCCTTCAATGAATAATTTAATATTTACCACCAATAGTTGATTTAATATAAATAGGTTTTTCCACATTATTTAACAAGAAGTTACATATTCGAGACCTATAAATGAAAATTATCAGGATAAAGAATGTTTTCCTTCTTAATAAACTTAAAATGAAACAAATCAAAATTAGTTGATACTCAAAGCGAATATCAGATATAAAAAAAAACCATAAATTTTAATCTAAATACATCCCTAACCAATTAGGATATTTGTCTTAGTAAGCATTGCAATGATTTTTCCAATAAACCTATCAAATTAAATGTGGGGAGATCATGAATATGAGAGACGGGACAAAGTTAGTATTTAAACTTAATGACAATCTAAAAAGTTTTTTGCACTAAACTTATTAAACTTTTGAAATTATACATTCATACTATAAGTTATCTATGTTGTGAGCCGAAATATTGTATTTGATTGGCACAACTAATAAGCTCACCCGCCATTTGGGGGGGGGGGGGGGCGGGGGAGCGTAAGAATAACTAATAATATAAAGTTACATTCTTGTATTATTATCGTACCATGCATGTTGGGGATTAA